>JARBEQ010267576.1:0-10086 GCA_030265355.1 Tritonia tetraquetra
GAGAGAGAGAGAGAGAGAGAGAGAGAGAGAGAGAGAGAGAGAGAGAGAGAGAGAGAAACCGTTCTGTTTTAAAACTTTAAAAAAATATTAGAACTAAGTAAATCCGCAGTATATAACATACAGGCTTGTCTTTTGACATGGGCATCTATCAGGTTTAGCAATCCATAGTCTAGTATTAGGAGCAGTATTTCCAAGATGACAGCTGGGATCCATTTCTACACATAGATCGACTAAATAATCGATATTGGATCCAAGATTGAACCTCATAATACAGATAAATGTGGAGACAATTGTTCAAGTATACGATTTCCAGACATTTTTTTTATTTTTCAAATATTCCATCTCCAATATCTCATTTTGATCACCATTGACCAGTTACAGTATTAGTACTGGTATGGTCACATCATGTGGTAGACACTGGAAGTTTAAAGTTGTTATTGTCAAGCCTTTTTATATCATTTCAAAGAATGGATCTCCGAAAAGTTCATCTACGACGAGACTTGATTCCATAGATATACCCACAGGACCAGAGCCATTAAAAACTCCGAGAATTTCCAAAGGAAACAATTCCCCGCGTCGTCAGGACCTCCTGCACACGAAACGAACGCGTTACCGCTATGCTACGAAGCCTACCGTGGACGCTCGTGTTCATGACTAATGTCGTGTGTTTGAGGGAGAAGATCATACTCACTCCGTGCTTGTCGCATGGCGTGCCGGGAAGGGCCGTGAGGTAGGAGTTGGTCCGGCATCCGTTGTCTCGGTTGGGGTCGCGGCACCACAGCTGTCCACATATCACGCTGGCAAGGGTGCCATCCTACAGGAAGGAAAGAGGATGGTTCATGGTAAATAATAAGCGGTTCATTAAATTATGGTGGCGTTTATGTACACCGTAAGTGCGCATGCGCATTGCTTATTATTGGGTAGACTGCTGTCCACTCGACAATTTGACAAAAAAAACAAACGATTCACTCGACAATTTGATAAGATAATATCAATACAAAATAACATGATTGAATCGTGATTTTTGGTCAAATTGTCGAGTGGACAGCCGTCTACCCTATAATAAGCATTGCGCATGCGCACTTACGGTGTACATAAACACTACGTTAAATTATACATTCCCCCGTGTGGGCACCGAGGTCCCTCACTTTGAGGGTGCAAGAATAGTCCCAACGTGAACCTGCGTGTCATAAGAGGCGACTAAAAAGGTAAACACAGGTTGTGACCCGAAAAGAGTGACCTGGCCCTCCAGGTTGGGGGTTTTGGCGTAGGGTTAGCACGCCACAGTAGTCATTACATACCGCCATCCCGACGGACAATATGGGGATATGCCGAATAGCTACTTACTTAACTAACTAATTTACTTTGCAGCTTACACAGTGGGATGATCACCTGCATGTCTGAAACTCTCTGATCCAAAATAGTTTCCGGCTCTGTGTTCAGTCGTGTTTGGTGGTCGGGGTGCCTGAATCTATGGCAGGTATCTTGTGTGTCTATCATGGCTGAACATAGGGCTGGCCCCAATACTGCTCTGTGGTATTAATGGGGCTCGATCAAACAAACAAACTTTGCAGCTCCCACGTCTTGTGACGCATGAGGAATGCAATGCTCTAGAAACCCGACAGTCCTCCACCAGTGTCTTCAATTCGTTCCATGTTTCACCCACTACCGTTACGTCCCTTTCTATTGTCCGCATCCAGCTCATTCACTCTAGCATCTGGGCTAATGTCTGTCCGAGCTTAGGCTTTTGTTTTGTGTGTGACTCTATCCTTTAGATTAAATCAAGTCTAGGCTACTTTGCATTTTTTTTTCTTCTTATCCAGTTCCCTGTTACTATTACAGTGCAGGGGACTGCTCGATGAAGCAGATTTACAATGGATTAAGATAATAATAATAATAATAATAATAATAATAATAATACATAGCATTTCTATAGCGCATGATTCATGGCAAGGTCATGCTCTATGCACTATACAAAAACATCATTAGGAGACATACTATTAGACCAAGCAGGTGGTCATCCCACTGTGCTACTTGGGTTACAGTCTTATAATAAATCATAACTTTTGTCTGAACCCAGCATGAAACAGACCGATGGAAGAAAACATAAATTTGACGGATTGCAATTTTTTTTTATTTCACAAGAAGATCGTTTATTCGTGGTTTTTTGTCTTTGTAAAGTAACGGCAATTCTCCCATGGTGAATAAGCTGCCAAGAAATCCATATACGACGTATTTTGTGTATAAATATTGAAGGAATGAGAGTTATTTACCCCTCCGTTTAGCAAGACCCTATGTCATCTCTTAAATTATATTAAATAGATAAAAATAGCGAGGTATATTCTCTTTCTCTTAAGTGGGCAATGAGTGTAATTGTTGACATTGTATCATAAATACATTATTGTCTTGGTGTGTCCATTTAGTATAATCTACAATCACCCTGCCCAGCGTAGAAAGCAAACATCCCATAGAAGGGAGTATGAATATCATATGGCACCATTGAATGCAGGAAACACTTCCTTGAATGGGACAGTCACCATGGACACGATAAGGTGAAAGCATCTGGACGATCACGTGATGTATGGTTTGACAGAGAGAGACGATCACATGATCTATAGTTCGACACAGAGAGACGACGAACAAAGGTCCTAACAACAGTATCAACAGAACATGAATTCAGTTACGGAAGGAACGGCAAAGGAAGTTGCAAGAGGAAACTCAACAACAACAAACTCAACAGAACAAAATCAAGTAAAAACACACAAAGGGAAAGAATATGACATTGATAAAGCAATGCTGACGTGACCCAAAGGTATTGATAGGAAGTCACGTGACAGAAGGTAACACGGAATCATGTTGGGGTAATAATGGACGCTAAAGAAGGAAGCAGGACGGGGAAACAGACAGACATCCAATTGTCTTCTCTCGTTCTTCTCTATTGTGTGGGTGTGTGTGTCCCTCTCGTACTGTCTCTCCTTTGACACCATGTCCTGGGCAGGAAGAAGGCGCTCGTGGCCAGGGGTTAAAACAGGACAGTCTAGTAAGAGACGGAATCATTGGTCTAAAGAATCAGACGGTTGTGTGCATGTTACAAAATGGCGGAACTGACAGATGACATGGTTTAACAATGTGAAGGAGACAACAGACAGGCATGCGCAAAGTTGTGTACTTCCGTCATGTGAGCTGTCATGTTCCGGCATTCGACGTTGCATGATGGGAAGATCACGTGGACACACTACGCTGTCGGCGTTTGCCTCAACCAGTCAGTTATTAATATAATATTATAAAGCTTTAAATCATAAACTCTTCGTGCAAATAATTATATTGTGAGAAGAATTCGGATAGTCCGTTAACCACACTGAAACGTGTCTGTGTTATTGGGGTCACATTAATTCAATTCATTAATTTACTAGGTATACATCTCTCCTTCCACACTCCACCAATTTCCATTTACATCGCGGTTGCTCTCCTTTCTTTGAAACTACGTTTTGGCAAAATTTTCTAATGATGATAAAAACTCCTGTGGCTTTTACCCATTTAAGGTTCCACAAACATATTCAATTTACTAGTATGTATCAACTATTTGTCTTCAAACTTTTGAATTCAACGTTTTTTGAAGTACATATTATTTCATTTCTTATTGTAGCAACAGTTGTTGGCTCTCGTTTGACTTCTTGGTCTGTCAACTCAACATGCCGTCGAAATCTTTGCCGAATAAATATGACGATAATTGTTACTGTGTTTCCCTTCTATTATACACTCAAATCTTTTCACCAGTTCCTCTCCTTTGTGACCCACCTTGTTGTGGTGGAGAGGCTTGAGTGGTCTAATGACTGTTATGTGTTCTGTGTTTTTTGCCTGTCAGCTGAAAGAAGGGCGTTGTGGCCCGAAACGTTCTACGTCCCCATGCTTTGTCCCTTTTGGAAGTTTATACATTTCCTTTCCCCTCTTGTTCAAAGAAATAGGCGTATACCCGACTCAAACACCTTACACCGGAGGGCACTAAAAAGGTTATTGATAAAGAAAGAAAGATCTTCTCACCAAGTCGTTTTGGACGTAATGATTTACGTACATTCATAACCAGAGTTGTAATTAACGTGGGTGGTATATTCTCCCCTCACCGCCATTACGAAGAGATGATGAATACGTCCCGTGATATTTCAGCCCTACGTTGATATTATATGCTGCTGCACCGCCCATTCATTCATCCCGTCCGCCATTTGGTGGCGGTGTTCGCACACAACCAGGTCCATTGTGTTCCCGGGAGTAAATCACGCAACCCTTGCTGTCAGCGCTTCATATTATTCATTCAGTATGAAAGCCCTAATCTTCCGCAAGGTCAGGGATACAGGCTATGCATTTAATTGAATAAAATCCTATTAGAATGGCTGATGTGACACGACGACTGCGCATGTCATGACGGATTAGGGAACGTATCATACGCTTTTCCATTAGCTTTTTTTTTGTGTATAAGTGCATGTGTGTGTGTGTGTGTCGTGTGTATGTGTGTGCGTGTCGTGTGTGTGTGTGTGTGTTAGAGAGAAAATGTATGTGCGTGTTGTGTGTGTGTGACCGGATTCGTCCTGCTGTGAATGAATGTCTGGGGCACACCGTCATGTTTATGGCTTCTCCGTGGACAATGGGAAATAACTCAGGAGTAATTTCCATGTCTCTTTGTACAATCTCGTTAGGCGTACATTATTATTCAAATCTTCATTAATTTGACGAATGAATTTGGTATTCAGTTTCCCATCTTCATTACTCACAATTCTTTGCTTGCACTATAACACCCTCACCATTTGCCATCACCAAAACAACTTCATTAGTGAATGAGCATTACCAGTCTTCCCATGGACCCTCAGAGAAACGTTTTATTTGTTTGTTTGATCGAACCCTATTAATACCGCAGAGCAGTGTTGGGGCCATCCCTATGTTCAGTCATGAAAGGCACACAAGATACCCGCCATAATTGCAAGCACCCCGACCACCAAACAAGACTGAACACAGAGCCAGAAATGCTTTGGATCCCAGAATTTAAGACAAGCAGGTGATCAGCTTACTGTGTCCACAACTCTTTACTGGCACCATGAGCAATACGCGGCCAATAATCTAATTATTGTAGCCCTTGTGGTTACCCCCTCAGCTATGATAAAAACTGGGAGGTTCTACCACTCTCTCTGGGTGGTCAGAGAAACGGTGACGACAATAATCCGTCCCTCTCCTTCTTTTCAACCTCCTCGTTGCCGTCACCATCACCACCACCGCTGTACTGGATGGCTCATGCGCTCATACAATTTCTCAAGTTTCTCACGACACCGTCTAGACCTTCAACCCTCAACCTACGATCGTATCTGACACGCAATACGCAGTTGATTGCATCTTTATTCCCTTGCTTTTAAGAAGACATTTAAACCACCCATTCATGTCCCATTCATTGTTCTGACTTCTTGAATGCTTTGCGGCCATACACAATTAAAATATAATTTTATCCCCCCCCCCCCCCCCTCTTTAAATTGATCTTTCTCTGCTGAAGGAATCTAAACTCATCTTATTTCTTGAAAAGAACCCTCAGTGCATCCACTGTGATTTATAATACATGATATGTAGCTACACTTCCATTCTTATACAGGCGGTAGAAAACTTTCTAAGCTTCTGTTACTAACGTTTGGACATTCAATTTTGGACGTGAATAAAATTATAGAACTTGTTGAACACGCCCCTTGGGGCGAATTCACGAGGAAGACATAACTTGGGTATAACCCTCGAAATCGTCGGTATAAGGCTGACTTACGAGCGTTAACAATCAAAATACCACGACATCGATCGACTGGTTTTAAATAGAAAGAAACAACAAAATAACAAATATTTTATAGGAACACAAACTAGAACAAAAAAATAACAAGATTGATGTTGACTGTTACATTTTGATAATGTTTTAGTGGATAATTCAATTGACACGTTTTCGAATCGAGCGATGAAGCTTCGATAATTTGAGAGCGAAAAGAGAACATGTTCAAAAAGAGGGGGAAATAATGTGAATGCGCATGCGTATTCAAATCATTACCAGACAAACTAATTCGGGTATAAATTCAGCTCGTCAAGAATACCCGTCTTTTTTTAATAGCCATGGCCGACTTTGGTGTTAATAGGGACATCAGTTAAGCTTGTGCCATGAATTCCATGTGTGTTCATCTCCTTATCACAATTTACCTACTCATTATAATCTAATATACAATATCCCGTTACACCACCAATACCACCAGCAATGAAAACACCACCGCCATCAACAACAGCAGCAGCATCCATACTTACCCCACAAAACATAGACTTGGTACCAAAGATCAGCTTGCACTGGAGGTCGGCATTGTAAATGCGGCCGGGTGGGTGGCGCCCCAAGTCATAGTGGTAGTAGACTGGGGGTTTGTTTGTCACGCATGATGACCGGCTTTTGCTGGGGAGGGAAAATCAAGGGAGGAGGTCATATTTGGGCTTTACGAGCTGGACTCCCGGCGGTCCACGGAGCACAGAGATAATGTGATGCATTCGGCGTTACTGACTTTTTGCCATTTTTAAGAACTTTTTTTTTCCCACAAACTTTGGTGGTGAACACAAAATGATTGTGTATAAAAGTAAATGTGACCGGAAACAGATAACAGACATCCAGAAGGGACCCACCTTTTAACGTTTTGTATAGGTAAACTGTATAAGACACTATATCCGAGGTTGAGTGTGTACCTAGCGCCATTTCTCAATTAAGGATCTTATCATAGGTGCCAGACCATTGCCATCTTAGATTATGTAAAATAGAAGACACCGAAGCAAATTATGTCTCTCTTTTCTTAGGTGTCTGGCCGAGGCTCTCATAGAATATCGAGTAAAGTCGTAGATACAAGATTGTTTTCCTTACCTCAAATGTCTGGCCATTGCTCTGATAGAACAATGAGAAAAATGAAAGGCGTTCGTCAGAGGGGCGTGCTGGTTATGTGACGTCATGGAAGACATGATGAAAGCATCACGTGAAGGACATGACTCCGCCCCACTCTCTCCGTCATGGGTAGCTCCAAGGCTGTAGCATGAGGACAACATGATTTGGTGTTATTGTTATTGTTTGGCATACTCTGGTTCATCATTCACACCAACCATTGATCATTTTACTCGCTTTTTTCTCACATTTTAGCATGGTCCTCGCTCATTTTCCTCACATACATAAAATGAATAATGTCAAGTAATAACATAGAGGAACAAAGATAGAACGATGGGCTCTCACTAAAGATATAGCGTAAACAGCGCCTAGCTGCCTAGCGCGTCGCGAATTGAAGACGGTAGGTGGCGCTGTCTGATTAAAAAAAATTGTTATTGTAAAAACAACCCTCTGATTCTGGTGTTTGTTTTCTTTTCCGTTTGTGCAAATATGCAACAATAATCTAATCTAATGGAAACAGGTGGTCATACACCTCATTCCATTGGTGAAATTGATTGTTCGATCTTTTGATTTGAATGTAAGAACTTTAAGTGCTCGTAAATTTTGCAGAAAAAAAACCCCTTATACAATGTAAAGAAAATTGGTTGCATGTATCGAGCTATTTCTAGGAATGGCGGACGAAGTGGGCGAAATTAATCCTTTTATTTTACTCTTATTCTTGGGTAATAACTTGAAGCGGAATCAAGTCTGCACCTGTTTCTGACAACAACGCCTTGCCAATGACACAGACATATGACCCATATCCTTCATATCCTGCGCCTTGTTATAACAACTGTCATTTATTTATCGTGCCATTTTTATTCCAATATCACTTATGATTTTCAAAGATGAGTCAAAGAGTACGATCGTGTTAGTGGGATACCCCTGTAAACTGACCTGTGTGCCAATTCGTGCGTTGCCACTCGCACCGACTGGAAATCTCCCTTGTCTCCCACGATGGACACAGCATTGCCGGACTTGGTGTCACAGACCGCTTCCAGGTAGGCCATGCCTGGGGACAGAGCGATAGCTCAGATGACCAGGGGACATAATTTTAGTAAACGCTCTAAAGGCGTCCACAAGGAGAAGGCTTATTGCTGACGATGATAGAAATAACTGTGGCGAGCAACTCATAAAAACAACGTTGCTCTCCATTGTTATTTCCCCCAGCACTGGCAATTAGCGTTCTCTCCGTGGCCACCCTTACACGTTAGAAAAGATGATAAATATTCTTTATAGTAGACCATGATCTGAGAAGGTGTACGTGAGTCATAGTCATACAAATAGAACAAACTGGTTGATCCCAAAGAGTGGGAGCTTGTGAATGGTTGTTTTTGTTTTGTTATCCAAACCACATAATACCCACAAGGAGTGTCGTGGCCAGCTCAATGTCCAACATTGCTGAACACACACCTGGAAAAACTCTGGATCGGGTAGATAAGGCATGCAGGTGATCAGCCCACTGTGCTGCTTGTGAATGGTTGTTTTGTTTTGTTATCCAAACCACATAATACCCACAAAATACCCACAAGGAGTGTCGTGGCCAGCTCAATGTCCAACATTGCTGAACACAGACCTGGAAAAACTCTGGATCGGGTAGATAAGGCATGCAGGTGATCAGCCCACTGTGCTGCTTGTGAATGGCATTCTATTAAAACAAAGAAATCAGAAGTGATTGGGATCTAATTAAGGAACTAGGTGTTTTAAAAATATTTAATTCAAATCACAAATAGTAGAATCGTGTCATTATGCCGCATACTATTCAGGTTATCACAAAGAAATTCATCCAGTCGTGTTTCGCTGTCCAAAATACGTAAGGACAGTGATCAAAATGAATGTTGTAGTTTGTATGTCTTGATGACCCATACACTCTCCACACAAGCACCGAGGTATGAGTGGTACAGCACTCGCTCAATGGAGGTAGGTTCGAATCGCGGCCAGGTCAGGGAGTTTAACTGGCTTTTATCCGGCAGTGCGGGTTCAAGTCCTATCAGAGATGGACTATACCCAGGAGGTCCCACCTTTGAAATGATCATTAGGTGTCCAAAGGGGCGTAACATTGATAACTGTAACGTTCAAGTTCCGCCGTCTGGTGCGAATTTTTTTATATCTAGACCTTTCAGAGTTTTCAAGGCTCTGCCCTGGAGATTCACGGGGAATCTTCTCAAGTTCTGTTGAACCGTCTTTGATATGACCTTCATGTGTTAAAAAGGGCGTTAAACTTCAAACTTTAGAACTTTTAGAACTTTAACATGAGGGCAAGGACGGGCCGTGTGTCTACTCACCCCCTAATCCCGCGCCATGGGGGTCCGTCAACCGGTAGCTGGAACAAGAAATTGTGGATATGGTGAATTTTAATCATTTTGAATTTTTTCGTTCATGCATAATATTATGTCTAAGGAATTAACGACTGTAATGATACAGAAAAAAAACCAATCAACGTATTATATCTAATGATCTGTTTCGTTTTCATCCAAGTATAATAGGTTTGTTGTAGTTTTTTCCAGCTCATATTGCGTCACTTTTGTTTACATCACTGCAAAGTCAAAAACCGCATTACAGTATCCCTTAAGATATTATTCAAAGACGTGATAAGATCCTCTACTTAAGTATTTTTATTGTAGTGTGACGTCAAATCGTACACCTATCTTTAGCAAAAAGAGAAGTAACTAAGAATTCCTTATATGGCGCACGGTGCGTGTAAAGATTTTGGGGTGGGAGTGATTTTCTCATGGGCTCGTCATGTAATGTCATCGAATCAATCTTACTTTTCAGTACCTTTCGGTCTAAGGTTAGCGAATCAATGAATAGATATATATAAAATTGCCGAGTATAGAATTATTCTCATCTTATTTATTCTCCTAGTGACATCAAAGATGTTCTATTTGGCTCGATCTTAAAATTTGAAACAACACACCAATCTCCGTGTTATTAGGTGTATTTTTATATCGCCCTCTTTTTCCCGCTAGTTACCTGAGGAAGGGTAGTGACCCGAAACGTCCTAAGTCCCTGTCTTTTGTCCGTTGGAAGTTTTTACATTTTCATTTAATCTTTTACCCTTTGGTTCATAACTTCCAGCAGCCCCCATTTATTGTGCTGAGACAAAGAGAGGAAAGAAGAAGAAA
>JARBEQ010267598.1:2438-18896 GCA_030265355.1 Tritonia tetraquetra
CCCTGTTGTTTAATCCACCCAAACCCTCACGATGAAGTCCCCTGTTGTTTAATCCACCAAAACCCTCACGATGAAGTCCCCTGTTGTTTAATCCACCAAAACCCTCACGATGAAGTCCCCTGTTGTTTAATCCACCAAAACCCTCACGATGAAGTCCCCCTGTTGTTTAATCCACCCAAACCCTCACGATGAAGTCCCCTGTTGTTTAATCCACCCAAACCCTCACAATGAAGTCCCCTGTTGTTTAATCCACCCAAACCCTCACAATGAATTCCACTAATGTTTTATCCACCAGTTTCTTAGAGAATGTATAAACCTATGATGATTGGTTATTTGAAAGATAAATTACTGAAATATTTCTAGTGTCTAATTTTCAATGATCATTTTTACTTTCCAAAGTTTTTTAAATGCATTTTGAGATTGATTTTTACAAGTACACGATAACTAGTACAGGGCATATCATTATCATCATTACATTGCCAATGGAAGAATGGTAATAATTGAGCCACTGCATTATCCCCAAGAGTTTTCTACTGTCTAATCGGCAAGCAGATAAAATATTTACCTTGCCATCGTTAATAGTACTGATTGACCAATTGACATATGATTGAACAGACTCGTCGTCGGTGCCCTCAGATATCTGGAGGAAAAAATCAAACAACTGTATTGAAATGGAATAAAAGTAAACGCTTTGTTCAATACCATGAAAAAACTAGATGAAACATACAAAGCTGGATGGTGGTGAGCCTGTCAGTGATTATCAGAGTTTTACCTATTTCAACACAGAAAATTGAAATCAAAAAGCAGTTCCACATAACTTGAAAATATTTCACATGAACCCCCCCCCCCCCCCCCTTCCTAGGCAAGAAAACTCAGAAAGGTCCAGAGGAAATAAAATCCTGCACAGGGCGGGACTCGAACCTGGACCTCCGCATCCAGAGACAAGTGTCTTAAAAACTGCACAGGGGACGCCCCATATCCAATTTCTATATCCTTTGTTGGTTTGTTTATAAGAAGGGAAGCACACTGACCAAATACCGCCTCCCTTTGGTGCCGAAAAAGTCTGAAAACACAATCATCACCACCAGACCAGGGTATACTAAGTCTCATCTAGTAATGCAAGAACAGGATTCCATCTGAAAACATTACATAAGACATAGATCCTCTGGCTGGAATTTTTAAAAAGCCAGGCATGTTGCAAAAAGCTATGTATCTGAAAAGACATCCGAATATGTGAGTCATCATTAACAATAATCCAAGGGTGTAAATGCATAGTTGCCACCCAGGAATTTCAAAAAAGGAGGAAAATTAGCGCGCCAGCAGCAAACTCACGACCGACAAAAATAATGGCAAGACAGAATAATGCCAGACTCATACTCAATTGGTTTTAGTGGAGAGTCAGGGAAATAGCGGAAATCCGCTATTTAGCGGAAAAGTGGCAACTATGAAATGGCAAACGAAAAAAAAAAGGCTGAAAACACCAGTAGTATTATAAGTAGTAGTACAGCATTAGTGGTGGTGGTAGAAGTAGTAGTGGTGGTGGTGGTAGTAATAGTAGCAGTGATGGTAGTACTACAAGTAGTAGTAGTAGTGGAAGTACAAAATATAAATGGATAACCTTTACTACACTTTCATTTCAGCCCATTTGAGAGCAAAAAAAAAAGTCTGAAATCAAGACAAAATCTCGGTGAAAACCTATCTGCCACTCTCCTGATCCTATTCAGAACCTAGTCCTATCGGAGACGGACAATAAATAATATCTGCCACAGGACAAAAAGTATGGAAATCCTTCTTAAGTAGGATAACCAACATTCATTCTACTAATACGGATTGAGTAATATAAAAGAGACAAGCGTCAGACTTGGCCTGTTGAAGATTACAGGGGCCTATTTGTGTGTCACTCTAGCAAAATAGACCGACCTATACCGATAAAGTCGCAAGATATCAAGATAATTCAAAAACCAAATTAATCTGTGTTTGTTTGTTTGTTGAAGAGAAACACATCGACACAATTCTGGTCGTATCGTGCTGGGAAAGAGTAAGACGATAATTTAAGCTAACAGAATGAGAAACAGAAGGAGACCTTCCAACCTCCCGCTTTACCAGTTTTAAAAGGACTGTCAGAAAATGCAATTATGTAACTATGTCAAAGATCCAAATTTGGGTCTGTTTTCCCAGGGTGGCACACAATTCGATAAGTAGGTCACATTTAAATATAAGAGGCAGAAGTATGCAGGGGAAAATCCGGAAATATTTTGGATTCAAGACAAGCAGGCGATCAAACCACTGAGACTTTGGAGTTTAAAGAATGAGATGCACAAAAAGACAATACAAGACCTGAAACAATATTTCTTATAAAGCAAGTCAATCACTCACATGGACATCCAAGCAGTCTTTCCACAACTGTTTGGCTTTGAGATGTCCACACAGACGAGAATACAGATAAGCTGTGGCCTCACAGCCAGCATGTGACACGTTCAACCTGGGGAAATACAGATATGAATCAAAAGTGTTCAGAAAGGAAGTAAAGGGCAAAAAAAAATAATTCAGTCAAAGATTATTTGGGCATGTAAATAAATGAATGACAACAGTATCATCAAAGTGACAGTTGAGTGTAAATCAATAGAAGAAATGATAGAATATATAGAGAATTTGTATTTGTTAATGTGCATTCTATGTAACCTGTAAGATTTGTGGTCATGGGCATAGAAAAAAAAATAGAAAAGAAAGACAAGAAGGATATGAACAACAGCCGCTTCAGTTTTGAAATAAATGTGAACAAAAAACACAGGAATATTTGTACCTCATAAAACTCATATCACATGGTTAAAGTGTTTTGTAGAAAAAATCAAATTACAAACTATAATGGAGCCCTTACGCACACATCACTTTATCTGTTTCTTGGTGTGAAAGATGGTGGCCTGTTGATTCACTGATTGTGAATGCATTATTTTAAAAATGTATGCGTAAGGGCTCTAACTCTAAGGCTATATACACCGAAACTAACAGACAGTGACAGGGGTGATGCTAAACCAGATCAGGTTTCTGCCACACGTGGGGCAAGTTCAATCTCCACCAGCAGCCACTTAAAAAGGAAACTGTCCAACTCTTCAAGTAAAAAAGTCTAAAACATTTGCCTTCTTGGATCAGGATAAAGAAAGGCTCCATAGCCAACCCAGGCTTCCGTAAATATTAATGGAAAGACTATCATAAAGAGCAGTCCTGGCAAAATATAAAATGAAATAGAAAATACTCAATTTTCAATCACTGAAAAGGTTCAATCCCTGCAATCTTGAATCCTTGATCCAGAATATTTCCCAGGGTTCCTGCGCCCCTTTATACAATTCTATTGCCTTTCCAATTACAAATTCCAGGGCTTTTCAAAGTATCGAGTATTGGACAGGGACAATACACAAGAACTGAAGACATACTTGTATTGAGGGACTTCCAGACACGTATTTCTGATCAGAAAATCAATCTTTTTGTTAATCTCATCCATAGCATCCATTGCGTTGTCTCCGATGCATTCTTGGATTAAGGGGAAAAATTTGGGATGGTTGTCGCGGGTATAGAAGTCAACGCCTTCTCTGATGAAAAGAATAGTGTTAAAAACATATAACAAAAAGATAAGCCAGTAGAAAATTTCTTGTTCGAGACACAATCATAAATAAATAGGGCTACGAATGAATAAACCAACAATAAATGCAAGTGTCAGAAGAAAGGAAACCCTACTCCAACACCCCTCAAATGGATTCTAAATTCTTATCCAATTCCCTTTTACCATTACAGTGTAGGGCCAGCACTATTGAGTGATGAATTTCTCTGGATCAAGGTATTAAGCCAAGCAGGTGATCAACCCACAATTTTCTTATCCTGGGCATAATTATCGTATTTTCACATTCTGAGAAAAAAAAATAATTCGTACAGAATGCACAAATTTGATACGGGTTGGCATCTCTGTGTCCAGTATCTTTCTTTATCAATAACCTTTTAGTACCTTTCGGTGTAAGGTAGTGTCCAGTATCTATGCATAGATAATCCTTCTTCCACCTACCAAGTCTTTCTACTTTCTAAGGCTTCTCATACAAACACTTCTTCTCATTTACCTAGACCCGTCTCTTTGTGTATTCCGTAAATGTTTAGCAGTAGAAACTGTGAAAAAGCTAAAAAGTGAAATGAATGACTTACTTGGGTGCGTTTTGGAGGACGTAGGGATATGGATATGTCTCTGCTGAAATACTACTCCTATCAACAACGTCAAAGTAGCATAAGGATTTCCAGTAAGGATGAAGACATTTCACAGCATTCAACACAGACTCAATCACACTGCCAGAAAAAAAGAAAAAACATTTTTGAATATAAAACAAAAGCTTGAACTAAACAATATTAACAAATATTCACTTAAACAGAACTCACTGAAGCCGTGTAGGACAAATGCGTCTGACAAGCCGAACATTATTCTATTTTGAGCTCAGAAAATTGCGACTGCACTGAGTTTAACAGTCATAAACATAAATGCTGTATTCTCCCCATTAAGCAAACACAGAGACCTCTAGCATTAAAATTGCCTTTCCTTGTGAGAGGGAAAAATCAATACGTTGAAAGGTACAGTAAAACCTTGTTATACGCCCTCATTAACCATCATTCTCCCTCATCACCACGGTACAGATCTGATAGTTTGTTCACACTTTTTTAATGCCATTTCCTTTATAATGCCAAATTACTTTTGGTCTCAGATAATTAACAAAAATTGGAGAGTATAAGAAGTAAAGATTTGAATGTAAAAAATTAAGAGAGGTGCTGCTGATTCTTAAGATTACAATTTTTTTTCTTCCATTGACCAGCTGCTCTCCAGAGATAAGAGAAAGTGTGTCTCAGACGTTCACAATTTACATCAAATATCAAAGTTTTCCCATGACATCTACTCATACTAATGGTATTGAGTTTACCTCAGTTTTGGGGTTGAAATGGGGGTGATGAATGGAGTAACATCTCCAAGTAACGCCCTCAAACTCAGTGCAGCAGACTCGGGCAAGGATTTGAGATTATAGCCTCCCTGTGGAAAGTATTTATAAAAATTCGTAAAAAATATAAATTAACAAAAAACATATATATATATATATATTGCAAGTAGTAAAATTGCAAAACTACTTAATCGGTGGAGGCTGAAGTTTAAAGTTGTTACCACAAAGGTCACAGTGGGTTGATCACTTGCTTGACTTAATACCTTGATTCAGAGAAATCCAGCCTCATTACACTGTAAGGGAACTGGATAAGAAAGAAAGTTTTCACTCTTGGCAACTCAAGGGACATCTGATTTATAGTCCATCTCCTATAGAATTTGATTTCATAAGGAATCCCTTGGATCAGAGCCATAAAAACTCAAAATACTAAACATCCCCATTTACCGCAAGGATTCAAACATTTTGAGCACAAGACAAATGTGTTACCGTTTCACTACGAATCCGCCTTCCATGGAAGTGATAAATGTAACAAAAAACAAGCTTGAAGACCTCAAACACCAACTCCACCAAACCTAAACAAAATATTCAATGTCTAAACCAAACCCTCAAGACCAAACCCCCATAAATCTTATCAGTCTCGATACAGCAGACAACCCAAAGGTCTACATATTCCAACCTTGTATATCATGGTAATTTTATATATACACCCTTTCATACTATTCATTTTCATTTCTATAGCTAACCGTCATCCTTACCTCCAGTATGAGAGCCAGCTTTCCCTCGGCCAAAGGAGTCAGAAGGTTGACGAAATGGGTAAAACAGGCAGGGGTGACTTTCATCTCTCCCTGGAAAGAAAATCAAATTGATATTTAAAATAATGTTTTCATAGAACTAAATCAAATATGAAACAAAAATGGTATACCTATAATGAAGAAAGAAAGCCTTAATTGGAATTGCAGAAGGAGAAGAAGCCGGATACATAAAAATTCCTACATGAAATGAAAATGACAAAAATCACTTACTTCTGGACATCCTATAGCGGAGTCATAGCCAGCTGATACCAAGACTAGTTGAGGGTTAAACTGAAATTATAATTTGACAATGAATTGAAAAGCATAGTAAATATGAACTGTTCTATTATCACTGAGCTTACATCTTTAAATAACTTCTCTTAGTCCAAAATTTCTCTGGGTTTTTTTTGGGTATGAACTCACTTGTGATGAATCACGCACAATATGTGATGTCCGTCAATGCTAAAAAGACGGGTCACGCGGACAGCCGTAACTTAATAATAGGTTCATGCTAAATGTGTATGATCCGTATTTCGTTTTTTCTATCTGTGTTTTGTTATGATTTTCTATGTAAAAAGTATGACCGGTCAACATCATGAAATCTGCTCTTACTTCCGACTTTGAATGACGGTACAATCACTCATTGCCTTGTTTCTTAAATTTGTCACTATGTCTGGAGGTATAAATTTGTTTGTTTTTGACAGTGGGTCAGAAGAAGAGAATTATGATTAACTATTAACTACTTTCATGCTGGACTGACTTTCCCCTACCGCAGATGTCGGTAGCACATTCCTACCTGAGCCATAAGATAATGAAACTTAGTTTTGATTTGCATCATTTCAATGTTCAAATATAGTTTGTAACAAAGTCCTATTCGAAACATCGTAAAGACACGCTATATGCGATTGTATGGATAACGTGTCCTCAAACCCCTTTCGATTTTAAAAGTCAAATCACGTGTCATTTACACAATAATTTAATTGACAGACTATTCTAGTGTTGGTGGATTTCATCATCTGTGACCTAGAGGCGAGAAAATGCTTTAAAAAAATAACATGTGCAAACGAAGCTACCCCACACACACCTCACCTATGTGTGCAAAGATACGGACTGGCTGGCAACACTACACCGAACAGGGATCATTATTACAGGACCCACTGTCAACATAGCAAATGGAAAGGCATTATCGGAGAACATAAATACGGGACCCACAGGAGGAGAGTTAAATTTTTTTCATTAAAAAATATTTTGTTGTAAGTTATTGACATTCAATTTCTTTGTTTTGTATCATAATCATAATTTCCCATTTGAATATAAACATATTGAATATTGAATTGATTTTTAAATGGAACTAAAACGCTCAGTCTTTAATGGTTGTAAACGCAAAAGGCGTAGTCTCAAGTGAGTTAAAACTACATCACAGTATAATAAACAATCACATGCTCTCATTATTTCAAGACTGCATTCCAAAATGATTTCAATTTTCACTTCATCCTATATGATTCAAACTTACTTCATGAAAGACAGGCAGTAATATATTCAAAAATATGGAGAGATAGTCATCATTTCCACAACCAATCTGAAAACAAATATATGTGAAACAATTTTTTTTAATGTTTGAGAGTAACTCTAAAATAGAGTAAGCTTTGTCATCAAAAAGTAGATGAAACATAGGAAAAACAAAAACAATTGATCACAGCGTTCCTTAAAATCAATCTAAAAAATATATATATACCAACACTTTTAACGTTACACAACAAGATAGATTTTAAGAGGACTATTTTAGCATCAGTCTCACCGATGCTGAAATTCACATTCTACACAAATGGAATGAAAGAATAATATTATTTTCTTAAATGTTTTTCTCATCCAGTTCCCTGTTACCATTAGTGTAGGGCCCGCTCTACGAGGAGGATTTACTCTGGATGAAGATATAAGGCCAAGCAGGTGATCAGCCGGTGTGACTTTTTTTGTGTAGGAATTAATTTTGACCAGACAGCGGGCCTTACGGCCTACTCTTCACACTTTCCAACCGCCAAGGGTTCTTTAACGTGCACAACTTGCACATGGGACCTCCGAATTTATTGTCCGTCTCCAATAGAACCAGGTTCTTGATCCCACCTACCTTCATAGGATCAGGGGAGTGGCGTATAGGGTTATACTGAGTTTCATGAAGAAAAACAACAGCTATCACTGGGATTTGACCCCGGTACCTTTTGATTTTGATTCAAAGGCCAGAACCATACCTCTGAGCCAATGGGACCTAATAATCTTTTTAATTTGAGTGCCACTGCCTGTAATTGTTGCCATAAAGTTGGCATGTCTGTTGGAGGAATAATCCAAGATCATCGGCATGAATACACAAAAAATATTACCTCGTTGAGTGGGACATTGATGTTGTAACCTTTCCCGGCACCCTCTCCAATAAAGTCATAGTCTGACTCTCTTAAATACGGCCACTCATTTCCGTATTCATAGCGATGAATAGACACATACAACACCCTGAAATGAACAGTTCACATGTAGTTAAAATCCGATACATCTCACAAATCTATCATGTCTACAACAGACCTGCCAACCCCCAAAGACTGAAACTAGTATTCCATCAGACAAAAACTAGCATTTTTTGCGCAACGTCACGAGTGAGCAAAGTGTCCATTTACACACGTTCCATGGCATATAATACAAAATATATAGTACATACACATAGGCCTAATATTCAATGAGTTCAAAAAGAGTATTTTCATGACAAAAGGGGTATTTTTTCTTATCCCGTTCCCTGTTACCGTTACAGTGTAGGGCCCGCTCAATGAGGCGGATTTACTCTGGATCAAGATATTAGGCCAAGCAGGTGATCAGCCCACTGTGAAAAAGGCGTATTTTCTATGTAAAAATCAAAATATTCTGTCTTCAGCAATATGCGGAAGGTCACATTATCATCTCTCTATAGATTAACCCCCAGATACTAGGGTAGGAATGGCGGTTATGTAATTCTTTCCCACATCAAACAGTAAACTCTAAAAATCAAACAGCTTTTCAAAATAAAAATATATAGTCCTGCGCTGATTTCTAACACCACATTTTACACCACCATATTTGCAGCTTTGAACTGACCTTGGGTCATTATAAAAGAGAAACTGTGAGCCTTGTCCGTGGTGAACATCCCAGTCAAGAATAATAATTCTGTAGTGAAGATAATGAGGACATCATTATAGTTATAGTCACTGATAAAATAATCAAGAACTAATTCAAATAAAAATTGTCGAAAGCTGCCAACTTTTTCTGAAAAAAACCCCACAGACTCACTGTGCAGAATGAAGCAATGTCACACTATATTCCCAGGGTTATCAGTTGTACCAATTTTGCTATAGTTAGTGTCGCATCTTAACTAATTACAAGGTAATAAATGAGAAAGACTTTGAAATACTAACTAATTATAATTGAACTTTGCAATCAAATAAGTAAGTGGTAGTAGCAGCAGTAGTACATAGTAGAGGTGATAGAGTAGTGGTAATAATAGTAGCTGTGGTTGTGGCAATTGGTATTGATAGTAAGTAGTGGGCTGATCACCTGCTTGCCTTAGCAACCTGATCCAGAGTTCTCCCAGCACTGTGCTCAGCAATGCTGAACATGGAGCTGGCCACGACACTCCTTGGGGGTATAATGTGGTTTGGATAACAAAACACAAAACAATAAGTAGTATTGGTGGTAGTTGTAGTAGTATTAGCGGTAGAGGCAGTAGTAGTAGCAGTAACAGCTGTTGTATTGATTGTAAGTAGTATTGGTGGTAGTTGTAGTATTAGTGGTGGTGGTGGTAGTAGTAGTGGTTATAGTAGCTGTGTGTGGTGAAACATCTGATAATAACTATGTTCAATTTGTTACAATACACTGACCAAATGTGCTGAATGGCACTATCATTAATGGTAGCTGTGCAAACTACATAGAAAATAAACAAATTAATGTAGCCCTTGTGGTCACCCTTCATCTATATATAAAAACTGGGAGAATTTGCCACTTTGGGAAGACCTTATATAAACAACAGGAACTGACAAGACTGATCCCGATACCTTTCCAATCCATGGTTGTCCATCATGAGCTGGGCAGCGACCGCCACGTTATTTAAGTAGCAATAGCCACTGAATTCTTCCTGCATGGCATGGTGACCTGGGGGACGCACCAAGGCCATTCCATTGGTGATCTGAAATTTGTAGAAAATAAGAATGCTCAATATCAATGTGTATCCCATTCTTTTACTTAAATGCACTGATCCCTTTAATTAATCAATCACTTGGTCAAGTGTATACTTGCAGATTATTTGGTAACGAGTACCTATTTGAAGGGTGTGACGGCAAAACGAGATAAGTGCCTTTCACATTTTGCAGTTAAACCCTTCTTTAAAATTAGCACTTTATTCACTCATTGTTTTCATTGACTGTAAGTAAAATGAGACAAGTACCACTCTCAACCATGGGTTTGACAGCAGTCTCGTTTTGCCATCCAACCCGTCATCTATATTCAATGAAAAAGCAAATCATTCTTTCTAAAGCCATACAATCTATTCTTACTAGTTTTTAAATGTTAAAGGGACAAATTAAATATTAGGACAACAATGGCCGACCCCGATAGCAGTGGAACATTAACTAACTTATATAACGACACAGCAAAGTTTTTCTTGTATCAAAAGAAAACAATTATACAAAAAGAAAAGAAAACCAACGAATCCTTCAGCAAAATAGATCTTAGGGAAAGCTTCACATATCATTATTCAAATAAATCAATAAATGCTTACTTTTTCAGTCACTATTTCCTCAACAAGATCTATAGTAGCACCCAAGGCAAGCCTTGCATTTTCAAAGGATTTCTGAAAGTATACATTATATTATCATCCATGATAAAAGGGATCAAAGTCAGGGTTAGAAAGTTGTCACTTTTGAGCAGCCAAATGGTGGAGTTGTGGTAGAGTGAATAGTGGTGGTGGTATTGAGACGGGACGGACGAGGCGAAAAAAGATTTGTGTGGTGGTGGTGGGCTAAAGACAGCCTTATGTTGTGAAAATGAAAGTTGGGCTAGAGGGGGAAACAGGATATGGTCAAGGTGTCAAGTGTCAACACATAAGTATGAAAAAGGGTAGTAAGGTACCGTGCAAACATATCTGTTGGGTGTGAAAAATATTACTTGTAAAGGGTGGGGTCAAGAGTATGATTCTTCACCATCAAAAGAGTCATTATATCTAATAGTACATTTCTGGTAGGGTGTTATAATTTGCCATGTAAGTCTTGATACTGAAAGTGTAATGCAATATGACATGCATTATGTTTGGGTTTTTTTGGTGTTTTAGGGCTCTATCGACACAGGTAGGTCATTTCAGCACCCGCCACACGGCTCCAAACAAATCAAAGGTAACTAGATGCCACCCACCACTGGAGGAGCTGCATCACTTGGTGAACAGAGGGCCTATTTATAAACCCCGGGCCTCTGTGGGGTAGAAAAAGGAAAGAGGGAGAGAAAACAGATCAAGATTCCACCCATTGACAACTAGGAAAGACGTGTAGTTCATGGTTCACCCCCCTTTGATGAACAGACGACCTATTCATGTTATTGTTATCCTGGGTCCCTGCATTATGTAACAAACTATGCCTTGTATTTAAAAGAAATCTTTGCTGATTGGGACAGTGACCCCATGCCCGGGCAAATATAAACGGTAGACGATGCATCTCCCTGGTATAGGTGAGAGAAGCATTTATAATGGGATAGCAGCGTGCACCAAAAAGTCAAAAAGAAAAAATTGTACTTGTACATTTATAAACAGTGACAATATGAAAGAAAAGCAATTTAAGCAATTTTTTTTCCTCACCGGATGGAAATAGCTATAGTCATACTCTTGCGAAATATGTTGTAATTGTTCCTCACTCATCCACTGGGTGCTGCTGAGAAGGTCGAAGTGATGCTTTGTGTGACAAGCTTTGACTTCTTCCAGAGTGGCCTCCCTCACCTGGTGTTTAAAAAAAAGTTAAAGGTTGTTAGCTTAACGCCCTTGGCAACTCATTTTAGGTCATATCAACAAAGGCAGGACCTCTGATTTATAGTTCATCTCCGATTAGGAATCTACACAGGGTCAGAGCCATGAAAACTTTTAGAAAGTCCAACAGATAAAATATAACCCCAGTAATTTCAAATACAAAAGAAGGAGGACCTAAAGAATCAAAACGTCTGTATGTGTCGAACACTATGATTATGATTGGACATAAGAAATAGCAGCATAGTTTTGAGAAGATAGCCCTAAATATTAGATACAACAGAAATTCTATTATAGATTTCATGGTAAAAAAAATCATCAGAATCTGTGTCAAATGTTATGGTGATGGTGGACTAAAATGTTTTTATGATATGTGATCACAGACAAAATATGAATAAATAAATAAATTTCAAATACAAGCACAGATGCCACGGGATATCACACAAAAAGCTGGAATGGTCACAAAAAAGTAAAATAATTCAACTTAACTCAACTACAGTTGATCGGTAGCTTTGAGTTGAGTTACACCTGTGACCATATTATTATCGTATCATACTTTGAAATAGTAAAGACAAGAAACAGACTTTCTTTGACCACCCGCATTGAGAATGTTAGAAGTACATCCACACAGTAGGACTTAGTAACTGCAAAACAAATCATGGAGAGAGAGAGAGACTCTTCATCCACCCATCAACGACCCTGATCTCTCTCCAATAATCTCCGGGAGTTATCTCTATTATTACACAGCATAATTTATTGGACAGGAGGGATTATTAATATGATCACTTAAACCAAGACAAAATTGACTTAGGTCGGTTTTTTTACTATCTTTGTAGTGTGTGAGGTCCCTTTAAAACAAGCATGATACATAACTAAGTCACCACGTTACCCGCCCACAATTCCATTTCACTTTCGCCAACCGGTGGGTTTTTCCCCCATTAATCTACACTACAAAAATACAGAGTTTTCTAAGTTAAGAGATGGGTACGTCGAACAAACTCATCCGCACAGAGAGGGAAGAGAGGGGGAGAAGACTTACTGGGAACCGTTTGCATCTTGATAGAAGCCCAAGTTTCTCACATCTCTCAATACAAAGCTTGGTTCTCTCTGGATGTTCTGTGTAATCTTTATTCCAGATACTGTAATGAGCCTCTAAGCAGTTATCATAAGCAACTCCAGTCACTCTGTGAACGACAATTTCATGATTCCATCATTAAAATACCAAGAAACTGAATTTTTTATAATTTTTTGTCCTGAATTTTAACAACATAATGCTTAATCCGTGATCACGATAACATTGCTTAAGCTGAAGTTATACATTATGTCATTATTATTCATTTTATAAAATAAAATTGGGACTTCAGCATAGCGTATATGTTAAGACCTTTCAATACACATCAGGATCTGTCATCGAGTGTCTGATTTCCATGGATTGTCCACAGACAACCAGTGATAGGGTCTATGGAGGACCGCACATGGCTCCTACTGCTACAGATATCCTGTAGTCCAATCATTACAGTCACAAACGTGCCCACTGTTATTAAAGGACTTCCACCAATGGCTTGGAAGTCCCAACTGAGACAGCCATCGTCAATCCACACAGAAGAGTGGCAGCCTTGGAAACGCATTGATGAAGAAAGCTTCTTGATTCTATTTTATGGGATTGAAGACAGTAAAAAAAAAAAACAACCAAGGAAATATGTATGTGGTTACCGTTTACTAGAAACAGATGCCATCCCTCCTCCTTGATTTACAGTGAACTAAGTCATTCCAACAATGCCTAGAAGAGAAATTGTAAACAAAATTAGTTGAAACTGACACTTTATTTAATAACATTGGATGCTGTCTAGTTAAAGAAAAAAATATCGGAACTGCTGCAATAAAAAAAATATAACTATCATACATACTCTCTCTATGTAATTTCTAATTATTTAATTCCAGAGGCATCAAGAATTCTTTCTTGTCATTGCCTATGTCTAGTCTAAGATGGAATGATGTCAAAGTATGGGACACAGTCTGTAACAGTAACAGGAAACATTTGTCATTCATAACAATCAATAACTGCACCCTTGCCATAAATATTTCAATTCAACAGGAGCGCCCTCACTTGGGGATACATTTACAATACATTACAGCTTTCACCCAATTTTTTTTAATCTACACAAAATCCATTGCTGGTCAAAATACAACTATCTGAAGTGTGGCTGTTGTGGGGGATTATCATGATTTAGTTATAAAACAATTTTTTTGCCCATGTATCATCATTGGCTAGGGGGATAGAAGTCAAACCTATCATAAAAAATTAATTTAGCAAAATACCCACTCAATATTGTGTTATTGTCTTGCTGTCAAAAAAAATAAAAATAGCATCAATAAATATTACTATAAAGAAAATAAAAATGTTCTACTAAATGACAGAGAATGCTAGACTTCTAGGTACAGAGAAATAGAGATGACTTTTACAGGTAACCGAAGTGATTTCGAAACCATGCTGGAAATTTTAAAAATCAAAATTCCTAACCGACATCTGTTGATTCGGTATTGGACAATCTCATGACCTCGTGAGTATTGTTTGTGGGTTAGACAGAGTTTGCGATACAACTATCTAACGATCAAGTCAAGTGTTATTGCCTCATCACTTAAAATGAAATAACATATTAATCTAGATACTTGACACTTATTCATATTTATATGTGTCAAATTTGATGTGTGTGAATGGACCTTGCAGATTGCCCTAATAATTGGAAATGGAACGGCAAAGTTACCGCTTCTATGTAACAACCTTGGGCTAGATAACCTGGTCATAGAAAATAGGATCGACACCAATGTTTGTATAATTACCTATACTACAGTCTGAGAAGAAAAACTAGAAGTGAATAATTGTCTTCTTTACAAATTAAAATGCCAATGCCACGACTGACGTCAGAGGATCTGAGTAGACCGGTGTGTTCACAAGTCAATAATCAAAAGGTAGTCGGGTAAGACTAGAAGATTTACTGACTGGGGTGTCCGACTGTCTAAGATTTTCAAAGTTTTGTGCTTAATCTACTAACGATGATTACATCCACACTCCGCCGTAAAACAGAGTACAAGTGAATTGTGAATGACAGCAAGAAATAAACAAAAAATTACTCAGGCTACTTTCATTCACAAAACCGATTGAGAATTCAGATACAAAAATGTCTTATTCCCAGCACATTTGGGACTAGTGACAGCCAACAGTACCTCAGCAGTGAGTAACTAGAGACTAATAATAATAATAGTAACGGCACCGCTCACAGTTCATGAGGTGGATAGAAAATGAATCTTATCAAGACTCGACATTCATCAAAACACCATTGTTGTTTGGCTTTGTTTTAGACATGAACTCGCAGGCTGCAGTCATCAGTAAAAGTAAAGCACGTATAGAATAGATACTTAGCAGAAAGTATCCACAAGTCGGCTCTTAGTCTTAGTCTAGACTCAACTGTAAAGCATCATTGATTGATTGTGATGAGTATGAAATGAGTGTTGTGTGATGTGTGTAAGCAGCAAGGTACAGAAACCCTGCTCATCATTTATTTTAATTGATCAAATACAAAAGATATTGATTGGCGCTTGAGTTTGAAACGCATGGTCACAAACAGAAGATATTCGAGATCTCGACAGCTTGTCTTTGAAAGTCTAATCATCCCGTTGTTGCCTCTGGCACGGACGCCAAGTCAAGACCCCCAAACAAAAGAGCGTCTATCTTAGATTTTATATACTTTGGGTCTGGTCACGTAGGCCAAAAGTAATGAAGATAGAGAAGTTTTAAAGTCTCCCAAACCATGGCATTAAAGTAAAGAGAGTAAAGTAAATGAGGCGTTAAACAATTTTCCCTACTTTAGATAAAGCGTATAGATATAATACATTCAAAAATATATTACACCTGTGGGTAATTAATCTCACCAAAGCGTCTCCTGCACAACAGGTTTACAGGTTTGAGGTTTGACTTGTGACCCGGAAGAGCTTAAATCTGAGCCGAAAAGAAAACAAAGAAAAGTAATCAAGCATCACATGACCTTTGACATGAGCCAAGGCCCTCTACTCTAAGGTTTTGCATGAGCACGAGAATGTGAGAAGTGTCAACAATCAACGGTGACAACAATAACGACGATGGCGATGACACTCGAATGAAGAAGCGATTTTTTGTTGTTCATCCTTCAAATTTTTAAAAAACTGTCTAAATTCTGATAATCTTTACACGATCCAGGCGAATGCTCGTTAATTTGTTTAAAAACTACGATGCTTGAACTTCACACAACTGTTGATCTTTTGGGATCAATCAATAACTTCATTCAGAGTCAGAGACAGAATTCTGTAGTTGGTAAAGGTATGTTTGTTGTTCACTGGATAAGTATTATTATCTAGTGGATATGAAGACACATATTGTGATTGTGGAGTATTCAGAACATTTTAATTTTTTTTTTTAATTTGGAACACTTTTATTTTATTTTTGCCCCCCACTCTCTCTCTCTCTCTTTCTCTCCAGCTGTGGTCTCTCTTTACCCCAACCGTTACAATAGGTAGTTTGGTCAGTAGCCGCGGCCGAGCCGATACACGAGCGAGTGACCCGTTGAGATTTTGTGATCGGGATTTCATTGTTCGCTTTGGGGTGCGTTCGGAAAAATACGTTAATTTGGTTATTTTTCAACTAAATAAGTAC
>JARBEQ010267610.1:0-10086 GCA_030265355.1 Tritonia tetraquetra
ATAATAGCTTTTTACTTAGGTTAATCTAACAAAGATCTGTCTGTGACACTTGATAAAATGGCCGTAACCAAAAATCTATCCAACCATATACTGTAAAAGTCCTGTGGGGGGCCTTGCGGCGTAAGCAGAAGGTACTGGGTTCCACGTTGGAATTTTTTTCCTTTTAACTTTCTCCAGTTTCATGGCTTTGACCCTGATGATTCAAATGGAATCAAGTCCTATCGGAGATGGATTATAATTTCGGAGGTCCCGCCTTTGATATGACCTAAAATGTGTTGCCAAGTAAAATTAATTAAGTCCTGTGGATAAAACTCCATTTGGTGCTTGCACTGTGAATTCTAGCCATTTATCACTGCAGTTGAATACTTTCAGAGCATTCTACCTGTGACACAAACCTCAAACCTCAGGTTGGCATTTCGTCTGTGTGTGATGCAGTGATTTTTTAAACATTAGTTCCACATCTTTGACTTTCTAGGTCTTTGGTCATACCTCCATATAGCTGTTAATTTCACTTCACTTTAAAGACGAGTGTACCAAAGGCCTTAATACCTTCTGAAATGTCTGTCTGTGATATACAGACTCACCTAAAAACAATTCTTATAAAAGACTCACCACTAAGAACATCAGGACTTATGTATGCAGGGCTTCCCCTTTGATCCCGAAGCTTGTCCTTCTCGGAGCTCAAAAGTTTTCCTAGGCAAAAATTAGTGAGAGTAACTCTCCACGACCTTCTGTCTACAACCATATTTCCCAACTTGAGATCACGGTGAACTATGTTTCTCTGTGTAAAACAAATATTAAAAATCATAGTTTCCAACAGATTCATTTAAAAAAACAAAACAAAAAAAACATTGTACTTTTTTCAGGACAGACCCAAAAAAATGATTTAAAACTAGAATGGAGAAGATGTGTGCAGATTGCTTGCTTTCTATTTCTCACGTTTTCATTTAAACAGCTTTAACATCATCACAAGGTGTGTCAAAGGTCAAGAAAAACTATCAAGAATTTCAACAGTTCAAAAATCCAGACTTAGGTGGTTTTCTTGCGACACGGATGTTATCATTGTTTTCACTGAGAATGTCACAGCTTGTTTTCATTCTTCCTTCTGATAAATTCGTTCACGTCCAAACATTGTAACAAAATGATATTATTCCTGTCAAAGAAAAAGTTTGCAGTTAATTACAAACAGAATTACCTTGTGCAACTGATCCACGATCCGAGCAATGCCCCAAAAGATGAGAATTGCTTCCTTTTCATTCAGTTTTTTCTCGTGGATCACATGATGTTGTAGATTGACCAAAAAATGAGATTCAGAATCATAGTCATGAGGCATTAGACAGTTCACCACTAGACACAGTCGGTTAATCTCACAGTTTTCTCTCGAGTCCCAAGCTTTATCCTGAAAAAAAACCCCCAAAAAACAATCAAGGAAAAATCAATTGAAATCAGTTAGAAATGAAACCATGCCTACATGAGACATGTAAAAAATCTATGATTTAAAAAAATTAATTAATCAACAGCAATAAGTGTAAAGTTGCCTGGATAAAAATCCTAAACACAAATAGATTGGCAGGTGTTAAAAATGAGGTTATATCTCAAAATTGTTTCCTATGCGTAACGGTGTCAGGCAAGGATGCCCAATATCTCCACAACTCTTTATTTTAGCGGTAGAAATTTTGGCCCAAAAAATGTTACAGGACAATAATCTGGTCTTAACCCTCATCAAGGTTCAGAAGCTATCAAAATTAGCCAGTATGCTGATACCACAATGTTTCTAAAAGATGAAAAAGACTTGAAAAAAGTCATATCATACTTAAATGGGTTTTCCACTTTTTCAAATCTGAACAAAAGTTATAAATGGCATGACTTCTGATAACGATAGCTTGTCCGATATAGTTTCTTCCCCATAGAGGCAGGTATTATACTATGCTGGATCCGATTTTACCAGTTGGATGATGGTTAAGGAACTAGTCCCCACTCCCCTTCTATAGGAGGACACAACTTTGTTGTGTGTGTCGTCCTTCAAGGGACCAGATTTCAAGGGAGATAATCGGATCTCAGGATGGCCATTTCGGTTGGATGCCAAGCAACTATAACTTTCGCAAGAACACCCCACCATAACTATAATTTTATCATGGATATATTCTTATCTTGTGCATAATGCATAACTTTAAGTGTCCTTTCTTAGGAATAGAACTAGTACAAACAAAAGCCATGATAGGAAAAAAAAGAAAAAGAAACACCCTTTCTGACTTCTCTATGACGACTAAAGTAGCCTCACTAGGAGGCGGGATAGTGGGTATGTCCACTCTTGGACCCCAAAACAGAGACGTCATGATTGATGTTTTTATGCAGGGGCGGGAGACTCCTTAGCACAAACCTTAACTCTTAGGATGCATGTTGTCACATCACTTCATACATTATTAATGACTTATTTATGCCTTATTTATAGACCGTTTTTAAGTTGTCTAAAAAAAAAAAAAAAGTGTAAAGTTACCTTGAAAAAATCCTGACAGTGCACGACACCTTTCATGTCCTTCAGTTGTGACAGGAGAGAGAACTCTGTCAGCATCAACATCTTGCCTTGTCTGTCGTCCATAGTCTCTTTGTCAGGGTCTGCCAATGTTAAAATCTATGACGAAATACAGAAAGTTTGACAATTCGTAATCACAATTCTGCACCATGAAACTAATGTTGAAATTAATCTAATCACAAATTTGCAACCAAAAAAAAAAAAAAAGACATTAAATATTAGCAGTGCAGTAAGGGAAAAAGGGGAAAAAAGGTTTATCTTTCAGATAACACAGCCGCACGTTAGTTTGAAAACCTACAATACAAACAGTTTCATTACTCTTCACAAAGTGTTTGAACTTTTAGAATGTGAAAAAAATTATATAATATAAATGAAGGGATCCATGAAAAAATGCACAATGTCCAAAATCGACTGAACGACAAATTTCACTTTTTCATCCACTGTATAGTGAGTTTTATTAGGAAAAGTTGATCTTACTGTGATAATCTATAATGTGTTAACGCAAAATATTTAATAATATAATATTAAAGTATCTATGACCATTATCTTTTCAAATTTGGCATACAGTACATTTTGATATGGAGCCCGACAAATGAACTTTTCAAATGTGAACAAACCTTTATTATATAAAATTTGGTTGAACCCTCCTTCCGACAAAGACACTGAACAATACTCCGAACAGGGGAAGAACCGATCCTTGGACCTAAATATAGAATTTGGATATTCAAATATGTGAGTTTGAATAAAAATAACAGAGATAAGGAATTTAGAATACGCCCCGCCCCCACTTCCTTTTTCCACACTCTCAGTGTAAAAGTCCCACCTCCATAGAAATAAAAACTGATTTCTCTCTCAATCTGGATAACCTTTTCTTTCTTTCTTCTAATCCAGTTCCCATTTACTATTACAGTGTAGGGCCAGCACTATCAGGGGTGTAAATGGTTAACAAAAAATAAGTCTAAAAACGAAAAACATCAGTAGTATTATAAGTAGTAGCACAGCCTTAGTGGTTGTGGTGGAAGTAGTAGTAGTCATAGTAGTGGTAGTTCTTTCTTCGTTCTTATCCAATTCCCTTTTACCATTACAGTGTAGGGCCAGGACAATGAGTCTGGATTTCTCTAGATCAAGATATTAAGCCAAGCAGGTGATCAACACGCTGTGATAGTAGTGGTAGTACAAAACAAAAATGCATGACCATTACTACACTTTCATTTCAGCCCATTTGCGGAAAAAGCAAAATGTCTGAAATCAGATAAAATCTGAAAGATTTACACCCCTGCACTATGAGGCTGGATGTCTGTGGATCAAGATATTAAGCCAAGCAGGTGATCAACCTACTGTGAATAACCTTTTCTTAAAAGAAGTAAAACTGCTTAACAAAAGAAATACATACCGAGAATATAAGGGCCTGCCTTTTTAATCAATGCCTTATAGTTTTTCTGGAGTGCTCCAGAAGGCTCATGAGCATATATGTCCTGTAAAAAAGGCTTCTTGGTGTCAGGAGAAAAATCTGATCCTTGAATTTGTCCAGCCTGCTCCAGCGTGCTTTGCCACCATGACGGGAGTCTGGAATCATGAACAAGGTGTCTTGGAAGAAGATGACGCCTGTCCCTTCTCTCGGCCAGGTTTAAATGAAGAGATGATGCTGAGGAAATGTAATAACAATTGAGGTTAAAATTGTACCGGAAAAAAAGTAAAAGTCACAAAATCAAGCCAAAAGTGGCAAATTCTTTCAGGTTTATATTTCAATCACAGCCACAAGGCTTATGGTGCCAATAAAGTTTGAAAATAATAAGCTAATGCCTTGATTATCTGTAATCCTTGGACTCAGCACTATGTTTGGCCATGTACGGTAGGTAGGACGCCAGCATTCAGGTAGAAGTCTTGTGAGCTATTTGGGATGGAACACAAAGTAACAAAATCATTTAATTTGGTCACATCATCATGACCTTTATGCCCTGTTAGACAATAAGTTGAATTATGTATGCTACTTTATCCTCATTTTGCATTTTACTTATATATCTATATTTATAATGTAAGTGCCCAGAGTAGTAGAACCTCCCAGTTTTATCAATAGCTGAAGGGGTACCCACAAGGTCTACAGTAATTTGTTTATTGGCCCGTCTTTGATTAATACCGATCAGTGTATTGCTCATGGTGCCAGTAAAAAGTTGTGGACACTGTGGGCTGATCACCTATTGTCTAAACTATCTGATCCAAAGACTTTCTGGCTCTGTGTTCAGTCGTGTTTGGTGATCGGGGTGCCTGCATTTATGGCAGGTTTCTCGTTTGGCTGTCATGGCTGAACATAGGGCTGGCCCCCACACTGCTCTGCTGTATTAATGGGGCTCTATCAAACAAACAAACACATATAATGTAAATTAGGGGTTAACATAAATCCATGATTTTTATACCTCATGCAAATATGTCTCAACCTCTTTCGTCCAATACCATACCCAACTGTCATAGATAAAAAATAAAACAATGTATGGTCCACCACTATCAAACAAAGTTACAATCAAGCTTTGAAGTGCCACACAAAGAGAAGCATTAAAACAAAATCATACTTTACCTGAAATAAGAGATGAGGAAATAACACTTGACGCCAAGTCATGTCTACTATGTGAATGATTTAAATTAAGAGAGAGATTTGTCGGAGCAGTTAATCTTGCTGAGGTAATAGATGTCACAGAATCTGATCTATTTGTTGAATCTGTTACGGATCTTGAAAATTCAGCTGTTGAAGTCAGTTGACTCAAGGATGAGCTATGTGAACCAACTTCAGCAGTTGGATGAGTTGGTGTTGACTCTCCTGTTGAGATTGGGGACGCTGGTTCATTTACAGGGGAGGTAGGTTGTTGAAAGCCAGAGTTGAAATCAGAAAATGACACAAGTCCTCGACTTCTTGCTGACGATCCCTCAAGACCAATATGCCTGTTATGAATGACAAAGAATTTTGAAATGTAAACAAAGTCATTCAAACACACAGTTAGTGACAGTTTAACCCAACAAATATAGAAAACAAAAAAGTCTGCTATAAAAGCCCGAAGAAACTTGGAGTTGCATGAACTATGTACATTTGTATTTTTTAAATAAAAACATGACAGAATCACAACTCATCTTTCTCATCTCTATTCACTTGGCTTGGGTCAATCTTGAGTACCTAACATAATTCAAACAATATCTAATTTGCTTTATTTTGGGAACATATCTTTTCTTTAAAGCTGAGATCAGACAACACAATTATGTGATTAAATCTGAAGCAAAAAATAAGGATCTCTTGTTTTTTTAATTCAAAATAGGACTTTTATGAAAAATACAACATCACAACAACAAAACACATAGGATATAAGTAAAATTTTGCTTACCTTAACACTGTTGATTCTGAGTGTGATTTGCGACGGGGCACCAAGATAATTCCATCCGGCCTTCTTCTGAAGGGAGGCTGAGGTTGAGGTTCTGTTGTTCTGGAGTTCGGTGATAATGACACATTTTGAGAGGCATTTTTTATCAATAGACCCGAGTTATTATGACTGGAGGTGGATGCAGATGAATTCTCTACAGTTCCTTGGTTGGAAGGGGATCCATTTATAAGAGAATTACCAGTATTAGTGTTAAAAGAGTAATCATCATTAAGTAATGTGGATTCTAGCATTCTATCATGTATTTGGATTGATATAGGAAGGGTTTGTCTCTCTGAATTAATATTAGAAATATTTTTAGATCCAGATGGATTCATGGAATTAACAATGAGAGATTGCTGTTGAACCTGTCTTAGAAGAGAGTTGTGGGTGGATGGGCGGCTATTTGAAGATAGTGTTTGAGTCATGTTGATATGATGGGGTAAAGGGTTACCACGCAACAAGGATGATGGTGATGTTCTTTCATTGGGCTCTGAAGATGACGATGCAGCAGGTATAGTTGCTGCTGTTCTTCTGTTTCGAATTGGGTGAAATGCAGACAAGTGACTGCTTGATAATGACATACACCTAGCTCTTGTGACAGAATTCCTGTGAAAACCAGATGAAGAAATACCGGTCTCCAAGGAAGTTTCTTCATTTTGAATATGTTCTAATGACTCTGAAGTTGAAATGGTAGATCCATCTTCTGTACTAGGTGATGATGAGCTTGCTGCATCTAAAGATGAGCTGCAACTTTGCCACACATCACTCAAAGAATTATCACTTGTTCTTGGGCTTTTTGACACATGTTGTGGTGAGTCTGTTCCTCTCCTCTTCATGGCTTCTTCTGTCAATGAAAGAGATGACATGATCATTTTCATTTCAACCTGCCTTCACAACAAAACAAAATGTCAATGTATGAGTGTGGGATGTGTGTCAGTACTTGTGTGAGAGAGCTATGAAAATGGGTGAATGAGGGATATCGCTGGCACTTTTTAGAATTTTAGAGCCCTCCTGACAAAGCCTTTTCAAGTCGAAATTTTTCATAAGAAAGTATAAAAATTCTCAGTGAATATTGCAAATATTTCTTACCTTACTTTAGAATCCCTTAACCCTTTCTCTACCACAAATTGCATTTTGCGGTTCGAAACTATGACATGCTCTGACTGAAAACCGCATTTTGCGGTTCATAAATAGTACTTTGATTCAATCCAACTTTTAACTAAACGGAAATCAAACTCCTATCCACCACATCGAGAGAGTTCTCCGTTTGTTTACAATCAGTCTATGTGCACTTTTCGTCTTTGCTTGATGGAAAATGATGATTTTGACAGTGATAGCGAGTTGCCAATTTCAAAGGGGAGTATTTTCATAGCGTTTATAGTTTTTAGTGTTCTCAATGAGTTAACCATTTTGATTATAACTTTGTCTTTTGTTGATATTTTTCTTTGAAATTTGGAACATACATTGTTCATTAAATTACTTACCTCATGAAATAAGACTCTAGTCAATTGGATTTAGCTGATACTTATTTCTACAACAGGTAAGTTGAAAAATGTTGTCAATAAAACGTGTCCTCACTTACCACTATTCATTTTCTCACCATATTTCTCTTTCTGTACTATCTCTACAACACTGTCACCTATATAGTTTGAAGTTTATTCAACAATTCCCTTCAATTCTATAAATATTATACACTAAACGGTTTTGACATCAAAATCATTCTTTAAACTATGCTTAAAGAGATCACCCCATGTGAAGAAATGGCTACCTTAAAATGGTCCAGTCCAACCGTGAATAAGTGCCCAGTAGGGAAAGGGATAAATCATGCTTGAATGTAAAACACCAAGTCTGTAGTAAACAGCAAGGAAAAAGGAAGATGTGAAGAATAATTTAGAACTAGATCCCAGTCTAAGTCAAGGAGAGAAACAGTCATTCTAGACTTAAATGGGGAATACTGGAGAATACTATCTACCATCAAAAATAGGAATGTCAAATTGTTGTCCCCTCCATAGCTAGTCTACCTGAACCCTGAAATCTAAAGATAGCTTTACACTCCATGATAAACAAACATTCCTATTGTTGATGGTAAGTATTCTCCAGGATAACCCAAAAGTGATATATAACATAATTCAAACCTTATCCATGAGTCGCTACTGCCCACTTCACTTGATAACAATCTAGGGAAGAGCAAAGGTCTAGAACAAGGCTACAAGATTGTGGTTACAGTCACAGAATATAACAACTTGTAAGGGTGTAAGGAAGGAAAACGACGACTCGTGAAATCGATTTCTGGGGAGAGAAATCTGAAAAGCTATAGTCGCGGTCATGAGTACCTGCCCATTACTTTAACGTTACTTAAACACTGAACACCAGATTCGATTTCAAAGATCAAGTCGTCGAAACATTAGTTCCATGAATTGCTAGTAGTCTCCCTTGGTTTGGGATTTCCCCATCGCAAACCTTGCCAAAGGCATTTTAATGTAAACAACAGAATACAGATTCTTCAAATGGATCTACGTGAGGGACTAAACCCAGACCTATCATGTTCAAAGCATTTTGCATTATTATCGAAATATGAATGGATACATAATTTCCAAGTCACAGATGTGTTTAAAGAGGATGTCATTTCTAAAAAATTACCAGGAAATGTAAGTATTCTAGAGTGTATTAGCCCTCAGCAGACAAAACATCTTCTCATGCACTTTCACTTTCGCTTATTCTGTCGAAGTTATTGATTGCCCCATACTTCAGTTATCCAGAGGTTATATTTATATTACTATTTAGCTACCACTATTACCTCTTCTGCTAGAGATACAACTGTTTAGTAATATGCCTGCCCACTCAACTTTTTTTCCTTCAAAATGCAGACTTCTCGTCTATTATGTTACATTAAATTTCATAATTAGTTTAGTCAGCACAGCAAGAGGCAAAATGGGAACCCCAGAGGCAGTAACTCCTGAATTCAGTACTGAGTGTGGAACTAAAAAGTGGTTGGTCAAGCCCCCTACATCAAATGGCGAAAGGTCTACTGGATGGTTGTGATGACTGGAAAGTGTCAGCTGATCTGGCAGCTTGGGAAGGTTATCCATAAGTCATAAAGCAGAGGAATTTGAGGCCCGACATTGTACTCCAGTCAGAATCATCCAAACAAATGATCATGATCAAACTGACAGTACCATATGAAAGTAGAATCGGCCAAGCTCTCAAAACTGATAATATGCTGACCTGGCTGAAGAACTAAAAAGGGCTGGCTTAAAGGCAAACGTATTTGCAGTTGAGATCGGAGCATGAGGGTTTGTCAAACATCAGCATAAGAACTCTCACGACAGCTCAACATCCCCAGTAGGAGAAGAATGAGAGCCTTGAAAATGCTTGGGGAAACAAGAGAGAAAAGTTCTCTCTGGATATGGATGAGAATAAACGAGGTAATGATTAATTGAAAAGTTGACTCTCGCTATTGTCGGCATGGCTGGCGCAACAGATAATATGCCCAACTTCCACCAGAACGATGTGGGTTCAAACCCCAGGAGTGCGAATTGAATGATTTTTTAAAGTTTTAGTCAATCCATAAAAACTATTACAAAAACTTAAGACAGAGATAAGACACTCCACACTTACTTTAACTGATTGGTTTTGTGTTTATTTTTGGACCCCTAAACAGTATACGCTAGTGTGTTATTGTAAACCACTACCAATGTATGGTATCATGTCTAGCAATGACACATGACATGCACATTTTCCCAATAATGACGTCATGAATGGAGACATCAAGGCTAAACAAAAACAAAGGTGTAAAAGGACACATGGCTGGCTACACACTTACAGCTGTTCATAGCAGTAAATGAAAACAGGTGAAATAGAAATGCTGTTGTTTTGCTTCAATGAGAAATGGTACAAATTGCATTTCGTTTACGTCCAGCCATTATTCTCAAACTATCGATTTTACCCAAACTTATATAGATATGCATGCCCTATCATCATGCAAAATGTTTGTTTTCGACTGAAATATCTAGATTTGATTAAAATTTATATAGGCTGGCGCAAGTTAAAAAAAAAATAATAGATGGGTAACCTTTCTTTTTTTCTTATCCAATTCCCTTTTACCATTACAGTGTAGGGCCAGCACAATGAGTCTGGATTTCTCTGGAT
>JARBEQ010267676.1:0-10083 GCA_030265355.1 Tritonia tetraquetra
AGGACCCGCTGGGTTGGAGTATTTGTCTTCTCCTGATGCTTGTCATCCTATTCCTCCAGGACTGCCAAGGTTCCCCATTGTCAAAATGGCACCGTTAAAATTGAAATTCCGCCACCACCAACATCTTTCTCCTCCTCCTCCTCCACCATCACCACCACAAATAGTTGAATACAGTCCACGGTCTTTTCAATGCTAATCATCATTCCGTTCGTAGAACGGACATTTTCTAGTAATAATAATGATAATAGTAACAATAATGATGCTAATGATAGCGATAATAATACTGCTTATAATAATAATGATAATAATGAATAATGATAATAGTAATAATAACAAATGCCAATAATAGATAATGATGATAATCATAGACAACAGTAATAACAACAATAAGCTTCATAATAATGATAATAATGATAACCATGACAATGAAAATAATAATGATAATGATAATAATGATGATAATAATAATGATAATGGTAATAATAATACGATTTTAACCGTATTTTCAATGGTGCCCTTATAATGCGAACATTTCAGGTAATGTAGCATCGACGAGCGATGTTGTCTTGACTGTGCTTTCTTATTTCACTCGGTGATTGAACCAATGGTAATCATTGATTGAACTAACGGTTGAGTGTTTAATTTTTTGAAATACTAGAAGTCTCTACAGGTTTCTACGACGAACTTCTTGTTTTCAAGCGCATTCTTTTCTTTTCTTTCTTTCTTTTTTTGAACGGGTCCCTAAGTATGATATTACGTGCAACTGTTTTTTTTGTCTGTTAGCTGAAAGAAGGGCGTTGTGGCCCGAAACGTTCTACGTCCCTGTGTTCGGTCCTTTTGGCCTAGAGTATGTTTAGATGTTATTGTCTCTCGGGTCGTCAAGGGTCAGGGACGTGGATCAGTGACCCCAGAGGTCATCAGTCATCCGAAATCAGACAGAACGAAAAAAGAACACAAAATGACATCAGCCATCAGGAAGTTCTGATCACAAAGTTTGTTTGTTTAGTTTGTGGCAAAATCTGATCACATTCGTTATTAATATTATTATTATTGTATCCCTATCGATTCACCAGTGAAGTGGAAAGAAAGTGGTCTCTCGTGACACCGCTGTCTCGTTAACGAGTGGAGAGCACATTGAGATTGAGAGCGGTTTCGGGTTTCGTTCAATCGTTTTTTATACTTTTCTTCGTCGTCATGGTGAAACTTATGTTGTACTGGCCAAAAAGAAGAAGACGCTTCTTTCGAAGGCGATATTGGTTTCACCGGATATTCCCAAAGAAGAAATAGTTTCGGTGAATTCCATCACCTCAGCCTCATGACTCACCCCAGAGGAAGTTTTTAGTGATGAAAAAGTGATGCTGATAACTAGGAACTAGATATCTATTATTATCTCTTGAAACATGCAGCATTCTTTTTGCTGCTGGGCAAGGTTGGACCTAACATAGAAAAGCTTTCTTCTCTCTTTATCAATAACCGTTGGTATCTTTCAGAGTAAGGTACATAGAAAAGCATGAAACCAATTCTCAGAATTTTCAGTTCGAGTATCACTGAATCTCGCCCTGGGCTAAAAACGTTGCTATCCCTATTACTGCAATTAATCTTTCACTCACATCTATTGTTGAATTATAGTCCGTTCACAAACTCGTGGACACACAAATGAAGGTGTATCTCAATAATTGTCTGTTACAATTTAACTCTTTCCAGACGTACATGGTTCCGTGTTTAGGCGTAAGCAATTTCCAACTCAATTTGACATGCGAATACTAAAAGCGTTATAACAAAAATAGTAATAAATCTAGATAGACATATTATACGTAAAATTGTTCAGTATTAAATGCAAAAACACCAGGAAAGTAATTAAAAAAGAAAAGAAGAGGAAATTGAGCAAATGAAGATAAAAGTTATGAGATGAAACACGCCGACATCGCCCATATAGTGGCGATACGTCCGGAAAGAGTTAATGAAACTTGACATGACGATATTGACTGTTTTTTTCTCATTGAAATGCATGCTCATTTACGATTTCGCTTTAAAATACAAGACTGCCCAGCCCCCAAAATTCAGTTTTACAGTAATTTAGGAAACATAAATATTATCTGGTGTTTTTTACATTGCCATTCAACTCTTAGGCTGAGATTTGACTGACGACAAATGTGTACGGGGTGAACGAAAGAAAAAGAAAAACAAAGAGGTGACTGACATTGACACCTGCTTTGATGTTTTTCGGGATCATGACCTTTGAGGCCCCAGTCGTTTTTACCATAAATATGTTAAACGTTTTTGTTAATGAACACAATAATACAGCGATGGATATAGTGATTGTAAATATTCTTTTATTTCGTGAATAAAGCCATCTATCTTACAGACAGGAAGAGGACAATACTTTTTCTTCTTAGACAGTGAAAACAATAGGACAATAACAAAGACAAAGCATGATGATCACAACAGTATTTCACATAATAATAATAATAATAATAATAATAAAATCTCTGCTGAGGTTACAAATTAATTCATACTCAAAATAATCTATTGTTTAGGATCACGTTAATGGAAATTTAGAAAAAGATCAAAGGAATTCACTGCTATGAAAGAACGGCAAAAGCTACATATTTCAAAATTAAACTCCTTAACGTCATGAAAAATCTAAGACTGGATGCAATCTTAACGAAACATGTGTAACCGTCTTTGAGAAAATAGTTGGTTTGTGTGTCCACGAGTTTGTGAACAAACTTCTTGGGATTGCTTATTAGTTTATTTTTATTTCTCCGTAATTGCCAATCATAGAGTGATGCGAAAGGCTCCCGATATATATATATATTTCTTAATATACCTTAACACACCCAGATTGGCAAATTCTCCCTGTTCTTGTATATAAGGGTTGACCACAAGGGTTGCATTAATTTGTTTATATATAAATTGACCTTGCCTGTAAATAATACTGCTCAGTGTATTGCTCATGGTGTCAATAAAGAGTTGTGGACACAGTGGGCTGATCACCTGCTTGCCTGAAATTCTTTGATCCACAGCATGAATTTATGTCAGGTATCTTGTGCGCCTTTTATGGCTGAAAATGGGGTGGCCCCCAAATGGGGTTTTGGTCAAACAAACAACTTAATATTTCAACTCTTTTCTTCCACCAGATGGCTGATGTTGTCATCTTATCATCCAAATAGTTTCTGTAGTCTTCACTATACATCACCATCACCGACATTGGTCAGTATTGCCTAACATCACCCTGTCTTTGAACCATAACCAGATACAGATCATGGAGGGAGGTAGAAATGAAATGGATCAACTCCTGAATGCCATTGTGGAGGTGAGTGGTAAGGAATAAATCATGTCAGTGACAGGCCTTGCTTTTATCATGGGTGACATGGCTCATGAAGAATGACTAGCCAAATGAAGAATTCCAAGCTCCTAGTAAGAGAGACAGAATATGTGAGAGGAACTTGTATGAAGTTGACAATTTATTTATCATGTAGAAAAATATTGGCATCATTCAGATTATGAACAACAAAAAAATTTACTTCTCTAATATTTCCTTTACATTCAGAGTTACTGCTATCTGGAATCATCTTTTGTAATTGCTGCTCCATCTCTCCAATCACTTAAGAATAGATTACGCTTTTCCTGACCACAAATATACTGTCTGTCTTACAGAAGCCACAGCTCACAACTTAAAAGAAAAAATGTTTAGAAACAGTGCTGATCAAAAGATTAATAATAATAGAAATAATCTTTCTTTCTTATCCAATTCCCTTTTACCATTACAATGTAGAGCCAGCACAAGGAGTCTGGATTTCTCTGGATCAAGATATTAAGCCAAGCAGGTGATCAACTCACTGTGACCTTCTGTGGTAGGAATTAATTTTCCCGGACGCGGCCTACTCTTATCGATTTTTAACTGCCCCAAAAAATAATGGTAATAATAATAATTGATATTTTGATTCAAAAAAATATTAATTTATTCATCTCAACAGAGAAATTCTTTGTACACACATCATATGAGAATGATTATGATGAATACTGATTAAAAGACAATTCATAGTAATGGTGGCTAAAATTTACTTTGTAAATGTAAACCAAGATCATGTACGTTCAAACCAGTTAGTTATCCTTTGCTGACACAGACACTAGTTACATGTCATTATATTGGCCACTCGCGGGTAGTGAATAAAACCCTATTTGACACTCAAAATACCCCTATTCACCACTTGCAGGTGTTTTTGACTCATATGACCCCTATTAATTGGGTGTTCCAGTCGTATGTCCCTTCTATTTCAAGATGTAATTTCTCCCGATATGTCTAATTAAAAAAATATTTTGAAAATTAAACATTTCTTATTTTTGGCCTCTATGCAGGTCGGTGGGTTAAAAAACACCCACAAGTGGTGGTGCCAACTGAAATTAACAGGGATACCCCCCAAAAAAAGAAATAAAATAGATAATTTCAACCACTTGGCTGTACTAGGATATATGTCATACGGCCTACTATCCCTTTCCCGTGTGCTGCCCCATATATGACACATAATGTCGTGGTTATCATTGATTTGTTACCAAAAAAATTGAGTGAAGATTTTCTGTTTTGAAAAGTTGCAGATTGCCTATCAGCTCCATATTCTGTATCAGTGGTAACTTATCCCATATCTTTATAAATTGATGTTTTTCAACATGACCCTCATGATTTTTCGCAAGGAGTATTTTCTGTTATAAAATGGAAGGCACAGCTTGGCAGAAGGAACAACAGATCTAGCGGGTGGAGTCAGAAGAAAGTTGAAACAATCCAGGAGTCTCACCCCTAAGTTTGAAGTGGGTCTCTTTTTGATTGACAATCGAGCATGACAGGGAATTGCATTTATACATGTATAAAAATGTGTCTACTTGAGTAACAAATAAAAAACTCTGAAATTGGATGAAAACCTATGGATATGAACCAGAGTGATACAGAAAAATCGGTTCACAAATATAGTTTTCACAGCAGAAAATGGCTATGTAATACTTTTTGTAAAACAAATTATTATTCCATTTCTCCACCTAGCATTGTAACAAATTTGTCGGTCTTGGACTCTTTTCACTCGAAATTTTCAGACAGATAAAACTAAAATGATTTCATAGATCAGCAATTGGAATTTGCATCTTTTTAGAATTATTTAAATTTTTAGCCAATACCTGACCAGTAGATCCTGAAACACATGGCCCTGGTACATGAGCGATTCACCCATACGGACAAGTTGACTAGCTGATCACTTCACAGTTGACCAGTGAGACAGTCGGAATTAATTTCACAGATAGGTGTCAATTCATCATCGTGGGTCAGTCGTAGGGACTGTTTATGTTGCAGCCCCCAGAATCCATCTCACAGATTGACGGGAGTTGTTAGGGGCGTGACCTTGTTTGATTCTGACAGCTGTGTTGAAAAACAATTATACCTCTATGTTTCTGTATTTTTATGCTTTTTTCTAAAAACTATTTGATAGAGAATTGAATGGCCCGTCTTTTAACCCTTTTACATAAGATGGAAAATCAGTGAAAATGAGAGAAAAATGACTTACAGGGGGTAACTTTACAATCTGATCATTGTAAGAATTGGTTTCAGGTTATTTTTTTACAACAAGCTGCATAAGAAAAAAATAAGAATGGTGTGAAGCATAACAATTCTATTGGAAACAATAAAAATGAAAAACGCGGTTAAGCATCATGTACTCACAAAACAATGACGTCATTCATGAATGAAATTATGAAAAGCAAGGGAAACGAAAACAAAGACTCAGGAAAAAATGATGACATCATTTTTCTATTATATTTTACTGCTGAATTGATGAGGGAATTGGCTGATTTCGACAAAAAACGACTTCCTTAATTACTTCCAAATTAAATTTCAATATGCCTATTGCACGACTTTTTAGGTTTGTTTTTCCATAAATTCTTTTGAAAAAGGTCTCCCAGTCTATTGCACGTATGCCATGTCCGCCAGAAGAAAAAGAGGATGTGTTGGTCAAAGTGAAAGTCCTTTTCTCATGTTACAATTCCATTGGAAGCTTATTTGGTGAGTTTGAAAGTCTATTATTTTGAAGACTTTTATTATGCCGTCCATTCTCATAGTCAATCTCTATTTTTGTTACAAATTGGAATTTACATTCCTGTGTATTTTATATTAAGAGTACCTCATGTAATTGGCGGCGTTTTATTTCTTTGTGTTTGTCTCAATATATTATCAATCACTGTTACCCTGTTGTCATGTCTCTTATTTATAGCATGTGAATTTAATATGCAATATTAAAAAATTAAATTATATTAAATATTTCAACTCTTTTAATTTACGGGAAACATTTTGAAATCTTGTCATGCATCATTTTTATTTGGGTTGTTGTGATATGTTTTGAAATTTTATTTGAAAGATTTAGGTTTTCCATGACAATCAATCTTTTTTCCAGACTGATAGTAATAAATGTCACATCAAAGTCTTTGCAACATTTCAGATAATCCTTCAACCAAAAGCAAAAAGCTTGCTGAGCCAATAAGAATAAATGAAAGCTATGCGGGTGCTGGTGTTGAAAGTCATGAAAGATTCATTGGTGTGCAAGAAAGGATGTTAGACATGGATAAAAGGCTTGTTACATTGGAACAGAAACTTTATTTATCAGTAGAAACAACAAAACAAGGTACGGAGCAGAGTGTAGCCAGTCTTAGGACAGAATTCACCGACAAAGTTGAAGCCTTTGACCAAGTGAGGAATGCTCAAGACTCTATTTGTAGCAGAGTTAGTAGAATTGAGAATAAGTCTAATGAACTGGAGGTACTTCAAGATGAATTGAAGAGAGTGACTGATGTTGTCGAAGGCAGGTCCTATATTGGATCCACAATAGCTGGTTTTCAAGATGAACTCCTCAAAATACACAGAGAATTTGCAGACTTGGAGGGAATGGTTCATAATGGGCCCAAAACAGGTGACTGTTTACATTTATTTGATAAGATTTGTTAAATGTATTATTCTATCTCTATATTGTGCATCTCTCTTTTCTTTCTCTATTTAGAATGCTTGCCTACATGATGCTCACTGGCACTTCTTTGCTTGCTTTCATGATTTTTGAAGTTCTTTGTAATAATGTTATTGATGACTGTCTGTGTTTGTTAGTATCAACATTCTCATCACCATTATCTTAAAATTCTCATTCATTGTTTTATTTTGTGTTTTGTGTGTGTGTGTCAGGGTTGAAATTTACGGCAGTACAGTTTGTTTGTGATGAAATTTAAAAGTTTAAAGTTGTTAGTTTTACACCCTTGGCAACATATTTTAGGTCATATCAAAGATGGGACCTCCGAATTATAGTCCATCTCCGATATGACTTGATTCCATTGGAATTATCAGGGTCAGAGCCACAAAACTTGAGAAAGTTCAAAGGAAAAAATCCCAACATCGCCGCTGAGATTTGATCCCAGTACCTCTGCTCACAAAGCAAAAGGGTTAACCGCTACACCATGAATTTGACATGATTGCCGGGGGAAAAAATCCTAACAGTAATGGCACATTGGAAAAAATGGTAAATTTTGTACCATCTGCACTGCATTGCTACACATCGAGGTGAGTATTGTAGTTTCTATACATTATATGGCCGACTTATGTACTTGCAGGATTTTTTTTATTTGGAGGAGTTCGATTTCAGGAAAAATTACACTCCCCAACTTACAACCCTGGTTTGTGTGTGTTTGTTTTTTGTTTGTTAGTAAGGTGTTTAATTTCTATTTGTATATGTATTCTATTGTACATATTGTAATTTGCCTTCAGTATTCATTGTTGACACTGAAACCCTGCTGTACCCACTTAAGTATATTTTCGACAGATCAAGTTTTGAACAATTGGAAAGGTTTGCTTTTACAGTTAACTAGACTAGATGTGGCTGACAAGTAACAAAGTGGGTGTCTGTGACAGTCTTTTAAGTCACCTGTCTTTCAATGCTGAAGTACCTTTGAGATAACCTTACTGTGTGTAAAAGGGATTAAGATATTTCATTTTTATGATTGTCTTTGAGAAATAAAGAATAATCAGCTAGAAGTGTTGAACAAAATTACTAGCTGATATAATTCCTCTCCCCTTAACAAACATCTGACATCTTTTAAAAATAATTAATCATAATTTTGCGTGCTTTTAAAGCTCTGCTAAGCAAGTCTTGTTCTCCATACATTGCCCACGCAAAATGATTTACTACTTAGAAATAATTATATACACGTTTCTTTTGATCTTCATACACCATTAAGTTATTAGGTCATCTTTTTTATTACTAAGCGTATTCAAGACAACATCACATATTATATTATACCAATTTGTAGCTGTACTGTAATATTCCCTAATACATGCGTTTGGTCTATACATTGTACCCTTCTAGTCTTGCATTGCATGCACCTTTTTTAGTTGCATGTTGTAAAAAGGTTAGTCAGCTGCTGTCCTCACTCAGAGACATCTGTAAATGCGATAGGTGCACTCTCAGAATCAAAGTTTAAAAAGTAACAAACTTGAATACTCTTTAACCCTTAGTAATTGTCATTAATTCATCTTCTTATCCATAGCTATATTTCATTTTATACTTTGATAGTTTTGCTTTTCAATGATTTAATCTGTCCGTCAATGTCTCTATATTCCAGGTCCTCAAAATTATGTGGCTTTCTCAGCCTCGTCAGCTTCAAGGAGACATAAGTACAAGCCAGGAGAAATCATTCAATTCCATAGAGTTAAAGTTAATCATACCAACTGCTATGACTCCAATGAGAGTGTGTTTAAGAATAAGTCATTTGGACTATATGTTTTCACCACTTCAATCAACACCAATTCTGACGGTGATTTTACAGCAGCCATAGAACATAATGATGAAGAGGTCGCTTTGTTTGGGACTCCAGGAATGCGTGATCTTCAGACAGGAGCATCTGCTGTCCTTATGTTGCAAGCAGGTGACACTGTATGTGTTAGAGTCACAACGCAGTCGAATAGTGATATTGGTGTGGAAGTTGGTGGCGGCTTTTCAAATTTCATCGGTTACAAAATAGTATGAGACTTTGGCTTGTCCTCAGCAGCTGCTTTAACACTGGCCGATCCGTATTTATTTGGACATGCACAGTCGCCACTATTGTTGCTAGGTGTAGCTTTTGATTTGAGTGATTTTAAAGCATTTTTTTATAATTGTTTTTCTCATTTTTGTCATGTTTTTTTAGTCGAAAACAAAGTTTTCGGGGGCTATTTCATGCTAAGACAGGCATCTTTTATCTTGGTGTCTTGTAAAGACACTTCGAATCGCTTAATAACCGTGATGTTATTTGGTAATCTATTGTCGAGACTTTGCTTTGTTTCTTCTAATTTTGTTTATCGACATTCATAGTTTTCACTTTCCATATTTGTGTATGTTTTTGATAGACAAACTATTAGTTCATGTGGCGTGACGAATAGTGTTCACAAATTGCAATACAGTAAAGGGTTTGGGGCACAATAAAAACATTTTGTTGTCAAGCTGGCAAAGCTGAAATTAACTTCCACCCCACCCTACCCCCCTTCACAACTCATAAGTATCGTTACCATTCGAAGAACGGGCCTTTTTGCAAGTGTAGTATATGTCTCATTTTACACCAATTTTTCCTATTCAACTTTTTTATGTAAATACCAAAATTTTTGATTTTATGCAGTCTTGGGATCCATTCCTTCCGTCTATTCCAACATTGCAAAGTGCCTTATTCCTTTCTACAAATGTTGATTGTTGTATCTTTATTCAACATATAAAAAGTATACAAATCTGATGTCGATTTACGATAATCTCTTTAATAAAATGAAAGAAACATCGATTGACATCACAGGAGCTAGTGCCATTCATTGGGCTCTAACGATCATAACAACCAAGAATACTGGGATATATATCTTCTTTCATTATCAATAATCTTTAGTACCTTTCGGTGTATGGTATATATATAAAGAAGTAAAAGCGGCGGCCTTCGATCCCCCTCACCTATCATCTCCGCTCCCATTTAACTTTCTGTTCTTGTCCTGGAATGAGATGATCTGGTTTTGCTTGGGGTTTGGGTCTCTTGCCGGGTGGAAATATT
>JARBEQ010267687.1:0-10081 GCA_030265355.1 Tritonia tetraquetra
TACCGCGATCTAAGTGGCCGAGTCGTCTAGACGGCCGGGTTGTTCGGACGGCCGTGTAGCCCGGATGTTACTCTAGATATGCCCGGCCAACAATACACCTGGATTTCTGCAAAGTCGAGACTGGGCAGGATACAATATTATTCTACCTTATGATAATGGTGGTGTCAACTGCGCTGGCGCTTGCCGGCGTAATCGACAAATACGTACACTGTGACGGCAGTTACCGGCGTAATCGACAAATACGTACACTGTGACGGCCGTTACCGGCGTAATCGACATTTGCATCCACTGGGAAGGCAATTTCCATCGTCCATTGCAACGGCAGTTTGATTTTTTCTCCTTCATCATCTTTGTTTTAGTAAATACATGAGAGAGAACCTTACCTGTTGGAACAGGGTATAGTCTTTTCAGACCCACCACCATCATTTGTTATCCTCTATTAAGGGTAGGAGTATTACGAATAGTATGATAATTAGAGTGACCTTATAATTATATAGACTACATGTAGCCAAAATATCTCTCCCCCTCCCCCCCCCCTTTTTTTTTCTTTCTTTATTGGGGCTACAGTGTAGCATGTAGTATGTAGCCTTAATAATGATAATAATACTAATAAAATAAGGGCTGCTGGAAGTAAAGTAAATGAACAAGAGGGGAAAGGGAATGTATGAAGTTCCAAAAGGGACAAAGCAAAGGGACGTAGAATATTTCTGGCCACAACGCCCTTCTTTCAGCTAACAGACAAAAAACACAGAACACATCACGAGTGGAGTGACCCAACTCGCTGAAGGAAGCACTGTGGTAATAATAAGAATAATAATAAAGCATTTATATAGCGCCATATTCCATTTTGCATTGCTCAAAGGCGCTCTACAAAATAAAATAAATGATTGACACACAGATTGACATTCATATTTCTGACAGCACTAAACATTTACATACTAGATATATACAGAGCGGAAGAATTCCGTTTTAAAAGATTTCTTAAAAGATGCAAGGGTTTGACAGTTGCGGTTGTTTTCAGAAAGAGAGTTCCAAACCGCAGGAGCAGCGTGAATGAAAGATCGATCTAAGAATTTAGACTTAGACATTTCTATTTCAAGAAGTAAAGATGTTGATGATCTGAGAGTGCGGTTGGGTTTTCGAATTTGAATAAAACATTTCAAGTAATCAGGTGCAGAGTCATAAATACATTTAAAAACGGTACAAGCAATCTTGAAGTCAATTCTCTTGTCAACAGGAAGCCATTGGAGCTACTGCATAACGGGACTAATGTGTTCACGCTTTTTTGTTCTTGATATAATTCTTGCAGAACTGTTCTGTAGCGAGAATTGCAGTAATCTAACCTGCTAGTGACAAGTGAATGTACCAGAAGTTTACATGTGTCTTCATCTAATAGATCTTTGACTCGACTTATGTTTCTGAGGTAGAAATGTACTGTCTGACACAACTTTGTGATGTGACTTTGCATACCTAAATGTTCATCGAGGAAGAGACCTAAATTTCGGACACAAGGAGATGCACAAATAACATTGTCATTTATGAAAATTTGATTTAAAATACAATTTTTTGACTTTTTACACGTAACATGGTCAATATTAAGAAGATAGCGGCAGCATCGTCATCTAGGAGTTACATAGGGCTAGCCCTACCTACTTTTAGATGTCAAACATTAATTGTGTACTCATCTTTGAGGCTTTCTTTAACCTAAAACTTTAATTTAGTAGACACGGTAAATGTAGGCTACAACAACATCTTTCTTTCTTATCCAATTCCTGTTTACCATTACAGTGTAGGGCCAGCACTTGAGGCTGGATTTCTGTGGATCAAGATATTAAGCCAAGCAGGTGATCAACCCACTGTTATGGCTACAACAACATTCTAAGGGTAAAACCCGATGGTCAGACCAGACCATCTTCTGCCCATAAGAATGTTCTCTCAGACAAAATAGTAAAGACAGGTGATAGAAGATGATTTGCCCTCTCACACTGCAGCCTGTCATCATTATTATTACTTGCCTCTATTGTGTCTTCTTAGCGTATTCTTGTCCACGCCGGTTCAGACCAAGAATAACATTGAGAAGAGAGATGGGGATGAAAAGAGAGAGGAAAACTTGGAGGGAGCTGACATCTTTAGCTCAAAACAGAAGAGAGTGGAAAGCTTTTGTTGATGGCCTGTGCTCCACAGGAAGCTGAGAGGCAAAAAAGAGAAAGAGTAGACAGAATCGGACTTACATTGTTTTGTGCCATGCAAAAAAGTAATGAGTTTAACATTTTTGTTTGATCAAACCCCATTAATATCGCGGAGCAGTGTTGGGGTTAACTCCATTTTCAGCCATAAAAGGCAGACAAGATATAGACATGGATGCAGGCACCCCCACCACCAAGCATGGCAGAACACAAGAGTTGGAAATTACTGTGGATCAAAGAATTTCAGACAAGCAGGTGATCAGCCCACTGTGTATCGGTGGATTTTACGTTTGTTATTGTGTTAATCAGAAGTAGCTCTTTGCCTTTTTCCTCATAATACGAAACATATAAATCACACTGTTTTTTTACCTTGAAATTTTAATGCAAGATAACTATTTAATCTTTGTTTCTTTCAGGAACCAACTCCTGCATCAAGCCATCAAATTTTCAATGTGTGATTTGCACAGCCCATATTCATGTTTTGGGATGACGGCATTTTTCTGCGTGGTGGGGCAAATATGCAATTTGTTAATAGAGAGGCTCTAGTGATATTGTGTGTGAACTATGCATTCTTCTCAGTTGTGGTTCTTTCCTTCGTCCTAGTGATAATGCTGATGACAAACACATCCCAGACACAACAAGACCTTATGACCTCACTTTCTATGATGGCTCTTAGTTTCATCTTTATTGATTTAATTATTGCAAACTTTTTGGTGGAATCCATCCGACTTCAGACAGAAATCAAATCTGTATACCAAGCATAAATTCTGAACTGATGTATAAAGAAGTGGTTTATATCAAATGAGAAGAGTGTGCTGATAATTTTTGTACTTAATTAAAAATGGCTGCAGATTTTGGAACCCCCAAAAGTTTTGTGTCATCAGATTCTGGAGTAATGACTGTCAGTTCGGAGCATTTATTTCCTGTTTCTGATCCATATGACTCATCCTCCACTCCAGTGAGCCCGAGCTCGGCGTTCTCCATGTCATCTCTCGGTGGTATTGACCATAGCTTTGTGGATGCTTTGCTATTGTGCCAATGGGACAACATTCTAGGTCCCCGACTAGAACATGTCTGGTACATCAGGGGAAGACCAGAGCCTCATACAAACATCCTTCGTTTTGCTACAACTCAAGTTCTGAGTGGCGAGATCTGTCGTGATGTTCACTCCAGTCAGGTAGGTGGTTGCTGGCTTTGTAATGGCATAAAGAGGAAAGAATGAATTGTTATTGTCAGAGATGATTTTAGTTTTACTCTAAAGTTTAAGACAAAGAGTAAAAATTTTGTTTGGTTTCAGTTGAAGAAAATATTTTTATGACATAATCAGAGATATATGATTTAGAAATTATGTTTTTTGTGTTCTTAGTTTTCCCACCTTTCACACTGATTATGATTTCATTTCTCAATTCTTTCAGGTTGACTTCAAATTCTTTGACATCCCAGAAAAGGGCATTATCATTCCATCCTTCATATTTTCTGCTCAGGGAGCAAGTGGTCTGTCATTACAAGCATTGGCGCTCATCATTCCAAACTCGGAATTGACCTTATACCTCAGCCAAGTAATTTGAGTTTTGAAATCCTAAAAGTGTATTTTTTATTTTGATATTGGAGATTTTGATATCTTTTAGAAGACACTCATGGCCTGAGTAACAATTATTTATTTTTGGATTAGTCAATTTCAAAGTTGATATCTGTACCTTATTATCCCTAACACTAACATGTGCACTGTGGGCTTAGAAATGTAAACTAGTACTAATATCATGTAAGAAAAGAAAAGATAGCATGGTTTGTTTAATCGGTACACATCATAGCACCATGCGCAACTATAATAGCACACTTTATGGAATCCTGTCTAGGAACTACCCTGTGGTCATTGACCTCGCACCAACAAACGTGGTGTGCGACTGCTTAGTAACGTATACCGGTCGCTTGTGATGCCTTAATTCAACCAGGCTGGTTTCCTTTTTTGTACTGTGGTTAGAGCAAAGTGACATGGGGTGTGCTTATTAAAAGTTCTAAAATCTCCACAGAATTCATACATATATTATGTTGTGAGAGTTTTCTCAAAATGCTACCCCAAGTCTAATGATTGATTGGTTTGTGATGTTTGCAGGCTGATCTGGTTCATTCCTGGTTCATGAGAATTGTGGCCAAGTTGAGAGTTATATGTGTCAAGGTTTGTTCCATCATCATTTCTCACTGTTTCTGTCAATCAGTTTTTTTTACAAAGGATTAAAGATAGCACTGAATTGTTGCTTGTGGTACAATTGTTATGGATTGTTTAATTGTTAGCAAAATATAGCTTATGAATGGTGAGCTTGTTGAAACTTTTTGGCCTGTCCTGTAACTGTAAAATAATGTGGAATAAGTATTTTAATTTGTTTGCCAAATCAGAAAGATTTCAGCACCTCTGGATTGGCAGATTTATCATCTTGGCTCTTCACCTGTATGGAAATGTTGTCTTCTCTACAGGAGGTTGGCCTTCCCTTGAAGATAGAGGTTAGTTTGATGTTATCATGTTTGTTTATTTACTACAAATCTCTTTCTTCCTCAAGTATGAATAGCCCCCGCAGGGACCTGGGGTGGTAATATAAATAGGTTCTCTGTTTTCATCAACAGGGGGTGCAACCCATGTGTATTACGTCATTCCTAGTAGTCCATGGGTGGCATCTTGTCTGATCTCGCTCTGTCTTCTCTCCCTCTTTCCTTTTTCTACCCCACAGGGGTCTAGGGTTTATAAATGGGCCCTCTGTTCACCGACAGGAGCTGCAGCTCCCCCAGTGGTGGGTGCCACCCATGGTCTTTCCTAGTGGTCTATGTGTGGCATCTAGTTATCTTTGATTTGTTTCGAGCCGTGTGGCGGGCGCTGAAATGACCTACCTGTGTCGATAGAGCCCTAAAACAGCAAAAAACAAACAAACAAACAAGTATGAATATCATTGCCACAGTTCCTTGTGTTCATAATGGTTTTATGTTGAATTTTAGCCCTCTCTAATCTCAAGGAAGAAGAAATAAACAAATTGCAACTTGATACAAATTAGCTTTATTCTCATTTTGAATTGATTGGATATGTTTTAAGCTGATTGGTTGGGAACTAATGGCAGTGCATATTGACAACAGTGTTAGATGAAATGTTTCTAAGTTTATTAGTTGGTAGTAGTGTGAACAATATTCTTAAACCCCCCAAATGGAGTGCAGTCCAAGTTTGATGGCTGTTTAAATTAACAGTGCCCAAACATAAACTAACTCTGGGGAATAGATTGAGAACTAGAAATTAGTAGGAGTTTAGGAATTGGATATATTCATTTCATTTCAATGCTACTCTCTTTTTCTTTTTCTTCCTCGTCTACAGTTGAATTATACAGCGTTTAGTCCATCTTATATCATTGAAGCTGATTTTTTGCGGCAAGTGATTGCATCGCACTTGATGACCTTTTCCCGGAGTGTGATCATGGGGAAAAATGTGGAGAAAGTCAATGTACTTGTCTACACCCTGGGTTTGTTTTGTTGGGACAATGAACGCCTTTGTTCTCGACCAGCTTTGAGTCAACGCAAATGGCCATACTACCCTGAGTTGTATGTTCAAGGCTGCATGAAGGTAATTCTGTGGGGCGCAGTAGCATAATGGTAATGCTTTCGCTTGGTATGTAGAAGGTACTAGGCTCGAATCTTGGCAGCGAAGCAGGGATTTTTTCTGAACTTTCTCGAGTTTTTATGGCTCTGACCCTATGAATTCCTTATGGAATCAAGTCTTATCAGAGATGGACTATAAATCTGAAGTCCCTCCTTTGATATGACCTATAATGTGTTGTCAAGGGTGTAAAACTAGCAACTTTAAACTTGTAAAATCTGTGTATTTGCTTGCAGATTTGCCTTATAGAGTGATGAAACCAACATCTGGATTATGTGTACTGGATTACTTTTTGTGGTAATATTACTATGCAATAGTTTTAGGTTTTGATAAAGTAGGAAGTGTGAATAATATGATTTGTTAAGGTTGAATATCTAGTGTTGTGTAATTTGAACACGGAAAGCTGTGCGGGAATAAGAAAAAAGCCTTTTTAGAAAAATTGAGCTCAGAATTGATTGAGATGAAAATACAGGTTTTATTAATTATTGGAAAATGAAAAAGCAATTTTTTTTCATCATTGCAGGATATCACCGCTTCATCCAGCAATTTGTCTTCCAAAGATTTCTTGTACAGTCGGTACCCAACAACCATCATTGACGTAGAGAGGCGTGAAGTGATTCAGTCCAGTTCTGCTGTGGACCACTGTAGATTAAGTCATGACTCGTTGGTTGAAGAATTGGAAGAGTTGTACCATGGCAATCACGGTTTTAGCTCGGGGTTGGTTGATTTAATATGCTGCATGCAACAGATAATATTTTTAAAAAATATTTTTTAATGTCAGATTTACTGAATGTCATTAACATTTAATAACTTACTTATTGCTCTCCTGTTCAATGTGGTGTTAACTTTAAAAAGATATAATTTCTTCAACTTAAATCTCTTTATTTTTTGTGTTAAGAATGTATTAATTATTTTACCTACTTTTTTCAGAGCACTGAATACATTTCAGACTGCGAACATTCCGGAATCGTTAGTGAAGAATGTAATTGATGGGGTGAGTCTTAAACTTTATCAATTATTTTAAAGCCCATTGACTCTTTAAAAAAGGATTCCTTTACCATAAGCGTTTTTGGGATTGGATCTAAAAGTTAAAATGATAAAAAGTAATTTCATCCATTCCAGATTGTCACAATTTTCCCCCAGTGTTAAAGATGAGAATTGAAACTATTTGTTATGATTTCATTGACTGTAAACCTTTCTTGGTGTTTCATTCTCTCCCCACTCCTTCCCTCCATACCCTCTCAATCAATAATATATGTTATGTTTATTTAAACCTATTATTCTGGTTGTAACATACGGAACTGTTCCAAAGTTTGACAAAAATCTGTAAAAATGTTCATATTAAAGTACTATGCTCCAAAGATAAGAAAGTTTTTCCCACTCTCCTGAAAGGTTTTGAAAAGAGACGTACAGGTTTTCTCTGTATTATACTGCCAGCAAATTGGTCAGTCAATGATTTGCTCTCATGACTACGACTATCATCGACCCAGGTGTAGAAATGGGTACCAGTCTCAAACGAGTCTTGGGAAAGTATTCTGCGATAGACCAGCGTCCTATCCAGAAAGTGCCAAATTGTCACTTGTCCGCTTCACGCTACTGACACCGGGTTAAGCTCCGGCCCTATGAGCCTTAAAGGCTCTTAAGGACATACTTTTTTTACTACGCCTATCAGAATATGATTGAACCTTGTCATTTCAACATCGACCTTTTTCTTTGTTTTCGTTACTGAACATATTTGTTTTATTTCAGATTCACAAGTTACCTGCTCAAAGTGGAATAAGAGAAGCTTACATAAAACAATTTCTATTCTCCCTTCAAAGAAGAGCCCTCTGCATCATTAAATATATTGAATCAGAAAGGTGTGCATAGAAGAGAAGTGTTATTTGAATATCAGTTAGATTATATTCACTTGGATGATTATCACATGGACTTTTAGTGAAAGTAACCATTATTTTTACAATTTAACCGTTTAGATTTAGATATACCCTGATTTTTTAATCTATAGATACAGTCTTGAATTTTTATTATTTTATCAATAATTATTATTATTATTTTATTACAATTAATTTGGCTTACATTATTTTTTATTATTTTATTACAATTAATTTGGCTTACAATAATTTTGCTTCGTGATGTCAATGTTTTTTTTCCATTGCAGTATTTCAATCAATGGACAGCCCAACCCTAGCTATGGCCATCGAATCAACACAAAACGTTTACGACAAGATTTAGGCCTTCAATTAGAAGGAGATCTCAGGATAGTCTTGGCAACGGCAGAAAAACTCAAACCTGGTGTTTATAACTTTGTACTTGGGGACAGAAAATATGACAGTGAATATTTACCAAATATGGCTGATGTATTATAACATCAATCCATAAAATATTTTAATAATTTATTTGTCAAAGGTCAATCTCATCTTAAGTTTCAAAGCGATTATTTTAAGATTGTTATTTAATTTATGCGCTTCTGCATGGTTATAGATTTTAAGTGATGGGATGTTTTTTTCTTTTTTCAACAACTTAGATGTGCTATAGTCTGTGTTGAAAAGGGTGCAAAACTTAAAACTTTCAAAAAACTTTATATGGTCTTGGGCACAAGGATTTCTTTGATTCCTTTTGTGTTTTAAGTGGATGATTTCGGTACACTGCACTGATCATGATATAAAACTATTCATCTGCTCTACATTTGAACAATTTGTATGTAAAATATTAGCAATTGAACTTCATCACTATGTTTAGATTTGAGAATAGCAAAATACTGTTGTCAGCCTAACTATTTTCTATGACTATGAACAATAAATTCCATGAAAATGGGTCCTAATTTTCTGGGGACTTTGAGCTGTAAGCAAGCATATACATAATTGACCGACTTATTGGTGAATCAAGTTGTGAAGCAAGTACTCTTTCAAAAACAAAACAAATCATTCTGTCTACTTCTCTGATAGTAATGATTTTCTGGTCAAAATGAATTCTTGAAAATTACTCTAATCTTAATAAAAACCCAATAAAATAAAGAAAACAATGAGGCAGTGTTTTGCCAATTCTTAGTTTCTTAGTTCTTATTTGACCGCCCAAAGGGGCAAATTCTCCCAGTTCTTACAAAGCGGAGGAGGTGACCACAAGGGCTACATTAATTTGTTTATTGATGTCAATCAAGAGTTTAGGACACAGTGGGTCGATCACCTGCTTGTCTGAAATTCTTTGATGCAGAGGATTTCCAACCCTGTGTTCAGCCATGCTGCTTGGTGGTCGGGGTGCCTGGATTTATATACTGGGTATCTTCTCTTCCTTTTATGGCTGAACATGGGGTTGGTCCCAACACTGCTCTGCGGTATTAATGTGGTTCAATCAAACAAACAAACATTTCTTATTTGAAGATCTCCTATGATTTTCCCTGACTGTATTGAGCAGTGCTTTTTGATTAGTTCAGCTCATTTTAAAACCTACACTTACATGACGATGCTACTTACAGCATTAAAAAAACTGTACTCCTATCAATGGTAGACATATATTGATTGAGCAGGGTTTTAAAAATATGGTTTTTTGTTTCTTAGTTTGTACAAAAAAAAGGGAAGAAATAATTTCATTAAAGATTTTAAAAATTAGTATGCAAAGAATATGTCTTCTTTTTTTGTAAAAAAGATTGAGATGCATATTTTATTTCATTTTTAAGAATTGTAGAAAAAATACATAAGTTTAATTATCCTCTTATTTTGTAGAAATTGGTCAATCTCTGTACTTGCGTTTCTTAGAAATGATAATCTGAGTATTATGTAAATGATTTTATGGCAAGTATTTATTTATTTTTTAATGGTTTTGGGTAAGACATTACTGTGACACGCAGGCAATTTTGTGTCCATTTTTTTTCATGTGCGAGGGTTCTTTTCGTTTGTCTTTTTATATACATGTGTGACACTGACAAATCTTAGTCTTGATGTAGAAGAAACCTTTAAACTTTTTATGACATTAATTCTTTAAATGAAGAAATCCATTTTCTACTTCTTGATCTTGATATAGGAAGGCTGTTGTGTTTGTACCTCTGCATGATTTCTCCATTGACGATGGGACACAATAATTCTTTTGCTGTTTTAAATAGTGAGTCATAAATATTTTCATGTAAATCATCTCTCTTTATAGTATTCATTCTTACAATATAGATTACTGTAGTATATTTTCTTCTGCAGGGGCTGCCTGAGTGAAACTGTCTCGGTCACCTCAGACCGGGATAGGGACTGACTGATCTGCTGGAATCTACTTCTGTTCT
>JARBEQ010267698.1:0-10081 GCA_030265355.1 Tritonia tetraquetra
AAGAGTAGGCTGCAAGGCCGCTGTCCGGGCAAAATTAATCCCTACCACAAAGGTCACAGTGGGTTGATCACCTGCTTAGCTTAATACCTTGATCCAAAGAAATCCAGCCTCATAGCACTGGCCCCACACTGTAACGGTAAAAGGGAATTGGATAAGAAAGAAAGCAAGACATAAGGCATGACAAGATCCTGACCAGCCATCATGTGTGTAGTGTAACTAAATTTCAAAAGCAGCCAAAAGAGGAAAACAACCCAATTTACAATTTACGTAACGCTAGATTAGATTTCCTTTTACCCAAAATTCGGATCCGTCAAAAATTGGTTACCTTCCCCTATTTCTTCAATGAAAAAAAAAATGGGCTGTCAAATGGAGGTGAAAGGAAATACTGAAGAAAAGGACATCCGTCTTAAGACTTACCTAAGTTTCCAGAGTAATGTTTTGTCCTGTTCCGATATGTCAGACAATGGATCTTTGGCAACGATATCTTCCAGCCATTCCATCTCATCATCTGTTACGATGATAGGCTGGACAACAATGAAACAGAGGCAATATCAACATCCAATCAATATTAAATTGAATGGCAATGTGAAAATAACAAAAGTACAACGATTCCAAATATCTTTTTCTTCAATGTTTCACCTAAACAACATAATGCTTTACCAATCTTTCTTTCTTTCTTTATCAATAACCTTTTTAGTACCTTTCGGTGTATGGTTGCTTTACCAATCCGACTTCAGTAAATGACATACTAATACCAGTAAGAAAACTTACAGCACTGACTTGTTGATTTTCTCTTATATTGACTTTTTCTCCCAAGACCTCAAAGAGATTGTCAGGTGGGTAGCTCAATGGATGTGTGAATCGATCAAACTCTATCTCTAAGCATGGACCATCTTTGTTGGGGTTGGAACCTATACAGTTGGCAAGAAAGAAGAGGAAAGGAGTGTATGAGGTACAGACATAATATTCTATGCTGTATAAATTGATACTAGTAAAACTCTGTCCAAAATCTATTTGGCATAAAAGCTTACAGTCTCGTAAGGCACATACTACTTTACTGCCACCTGCCGTGGTCACTTTATTACCTGCACACTGTGCATGCCCCGAGCAGCTGAGTGTTTTATGACCCTGAGAAAATAGTCTAGAACTCACATATTAATTTTTTTAGGGTTCGATAAATTTTTCTTCCCAAGAAAATCTTTGACTGACCCATTACCCCATGCTCTAGTAATCATGCTTTATTTCTGGGTTATTGTTTGGGAATGAGTGTCTGCGCTGTTCCATGATGTATTTGTTGATTAGTATTCATAAGGAAGCGATATGGTGTTGTTCTATTGGCTTGGTGTGAGCGATGAGGAATTCAATGTACATTTCTCAGCTCCTCGTTTATTTCATATCACTGCCACTGTAAACGCTGTGTCGATGATAAAGATTGTGTGAATAAGCTTTAGTTTTGATCTTGATCAACAACACAGCATTGATCTAATAAGGCCAATAAACAAATTGCTGCTGCCCTTGTTGACATACTATCAGTTCTACACAACTCTGGATGGACCATGAAGACGACCCTAAGGTATTCAGCCCATGTGGTTTCTTCTGCAACATCTACAAGGTGGAAATTACTGCCATCAAAAAAGGTCTCTATAAAATATATAATGATTTGGAAACAAATATGGCAGAACCAGAAGATGTAGTTATTCTCACTGACTCAACAACTATTTTCAAACTCCAGACCCAACATACCCCAGTCATTAAACACATTCAAGAGCACATCAAACCATCAATTCATAACATACACTACACAGATGCAGCACAATTGAGAAAGACACTGCACTGTTAAGATCACCCAGCTCACAGCAACAGAAAATTACACAACAGTAGAAAATACAACTGGATTGATCAAGCTTAAAAAAACTAAATCAATCATTTACTTGGGTTGATAGCATTAATGAATGGTACCTGTGATGCCAATTGGATTGAGCAAGTCATCCATGCCTTTGGGCATGGACCACATGTGGAGACTGAATTTGTCCATCAGATGTCTTTTATTAAAGTCAAACAGTTGAAGGTTACCCCAGGCTAGAGGATACTGGACCTAAGAACAAAATGTAAAACACACCATATTACCCTCCTATACAGAGTTTGCATTAAATATGTTCAAAATGATATTCATCACAAACATGCTGTACTCCCAAAAATCGGATAATTTACGTCTTATACGCCAGATTTACCGCACTTTAGTTACTTTCTCTTTCTTATCCAGTTCCCTTTTACCATTACAGTAATTTCTCTGGATCAAGGTATTAAGCCAAGCAGGTGATAAACCCACTGTGACCTTTGTGGAAGGAATTAATTTTGCCCGGACAGCGGCCATCCGGCCTACTCTTTTCGATTTTTAACTGCCCAGGGTTCTTTAACGTTGCAACGTGCACACAGGACCTCCGAGTTTCTCACCCGTCTCCGATAGGACTAGGTCCTTGATCCCACCTACCTGAATAGGATCAAGGGCGTGGCATATATGTTTTCACCGAGTTTCACGGAGAAAAATATCCAACGCTGCCGGGAATCGCTTCAGAGACAAGAACCGTACCTCTGCGCACACAAAAAATTGTAAAATATATAATATATAAAAAGTGAAGGAAAATTTAAGCACCACATCATAAAAACAAATTAAAAAACCAATATTCCTTAATAGATAAAAAATATAGGAGGTGGGGTGGCTGAGTGGTCAAAACAGTGGACTTCCATGGCGAGTCATGGTTCGAATCCAGCTTCAGGCACTTCATCAAAATGAGATTTGGGGAGGTAACGGCCATAGATCAGCGTCCTGTCCAGAAAGTGACAAATTGTCTGATTCACCACGCTACCAAGACCGGGTTAAGCTCTGGCTCGATGAGCCTCAAAGGCTCTTAAGGACATATATATTTAATAGAAAATTACAAATTTATGAAATTTGAAACCATGAGGCAATGCACGTATAGAAATACAAATCATAGAATGAACTTATCACCTTTCTATTCTTTCTCCTGGATTCGGAGCAAATGGATATACAGAGTCGAGACGATCGAGGTAGATTTGGAATCTGCAAAAATTCCATCCATTCTGACCACCTGGGATTTGACGAATCAACAAGCTTTGTATTTTTGGCTTCACATAACGCCTCCGTTCCGTGATAAATACATGCTCGTACATAGATCTGAGGAAGAAAGCATTTTTTAAAGAAAAAAGACTATTATATATGGATAGAGATATTGAAAATATGAAAAAATCAATTCGCTGAACATAGTGCTGGAAGAACTCTGGATCAAGCTGATAAGGCAAGCAGGTGATCAGCCAACTGTGCCCTGAACCTTGAATGGCACAATGAGCGTCATATTTTTAAGTGTTGCCCAAGTTGAGATATTTACCAATGCATCCTTCCATTACACAAAAGGTGCAGCATAAGACACACTTTGGGTCTTTTAGAAGAGAACAGTTCTTTTCTTTAAGTTCCCTTGTAGCTACCCTTCAGCTATCACAAAATCAAGGAGAATTTGCCCCACAAGGTTCTGCATTCAAATTCAGGCAACAATGATCTAAAAAAGGTTGGTTGAATCCATGTGAAATCACAGCACAATGTTGATAAATTCAAGCTTTGGTAATAAACAAAATAGAGATTGAAATCAATGTCAGCACATACCTTCCCTAAATCTTTGATGTTAACATAGGTAGCACAATTTATCTTAATTCGTAGAGCTGCTTGGACATCCCATGTAAAAAGGGTGTGTTGGCTGTTGATCTCTGCAAGGGCTTGAATTCCTGAAACACAAAGAAAATGCAGACAATGATGACCTCCCCCAAAAAAGTTTGAGAAGCCAGGACACATGCCTGTCTTTGTCAACTTAAAAAAAAAAAATAATATTGTATGCATCATATATCCTAGAGACCCATGCATCTCATTACCAATAGCAGGTTGATAGTTGTGAATAGCATAGTCTTTCCTCACTAGTTGAAGAATGCAGTTTTGTGCACACCCACTGCCAATAACGCAGTATATTCATCTTTTCAGATTAAACAAGAAGGCCATGAAATCTTTCACAAAGAGGTGTGGAAGTGGGGCTGAATAGATTTGACACTTTCCCAACAAAATAAGTCCAGTATTCCCCATGGATTGCTTCACTCCATGGAAGTATAGAAATGGACACCAGTTTACAAATGGAAAAGTATCTGCATTACACACTATAGTTACATTGAAATTTCACAAATCACTTGGGCTGGTGTCCCTCTATCTATTGCCGTCGGCCTGCAGGGTTCAATTCTCACTACTGCATATCACTTTTCTTCTCTCCATGGATATTTTTCTGACACTATCACATTTCCTTCTTTCTTAAAAAGTAATAAACATTTTTCTGAAAAAATAATGTCACTCATGATTGAAGAGTCATTATACACTCAGAATGTCACACAGGTTCAAAATCAAATCATAACTGAGGAGTCTTTCAATTGTTAACAACACACTTGAACACAGAATACACCTACCTCGTTGCATATAAGAAGGCCAGGTAAAATTCGTCTCAGGAAGTGTGGCATAAACATTTTCCTTCGTGTGAAGCATGAGCTGCGGAATTCTTTCTTGAGACAGGCACTCTCTGATATACTATTACAATGAATAAAGAATTTATGTTTTAAGAAATCTTAGGAAAAGAACCATTTTGCATTTTGAAATATATACACTATAATATAGTGCGACTGGAAATAAATCTGTTCCCTTCAGTAGAGTACTGAAAATTCTGAACTTTGATACTGCAAAACTTTTAAACGTCATAATCCTAACCAGTTATCAATTTTTTATAGCTGTAATAAGCAAATTTCTTTCCTATTGTTTCAAAGGTTGATGAAAAAATAATTTCAATTAGGACAAATTGATTTAGAGCTTTGAGTATAATATTAATTACTTCCAGTTTGCAATAGCTGAGAAAATGGGGAAAACACTTTCCATTTATTTCCGGCCACACTATAGTCATCTAAAAATGACCTTATATTAAGTCATTAAAGAATAAACAATGTCTCATTTCAAAAGAAGCCTTGATGCTATAGTATGAAAAAATGATGGTATTCATCAAACACAGCGTGTAGACCAACATGACAAGTCTTATCACACTGTCATTTCCCCTTAAAGACATACCGTGCCAAGTAAGAGATACAATACTTTGTTCTATTGAATCAAAAGTTGATGGGTTTTTTAAATTGATTCCTCTATAGCAGCTTGGGGGTGACACTTTAAATCCAGAATCAAATACCCATACTGTCTAATTTGGGTAGATCTAATTTTGAATTATGCCATGAGTGGCCAAGTCCTTCCAATTCCCCAGCGATGGGATCTATAAAGTGTCCAGAAGAGGAAAAGGACCTCATCCCGTCTGAAAAGATTTGTGTTCTCCACAAACATACGTGTCATGTAACGCATGTTTGTGGCTGAGATTATCATTCTTATTAAAGAAACAATACCAAGAAAAAAAAAAACCAAAAGCAATCTATACAATATCTTAAGGTTAATGTCTCCTTCGATCCGGTTTGAGACATATCTCAGATACTGCATCATCCTAACTAAAAACATAATATATGATAACGTGTATGCTCACCTTATATGTGCTAATAGCACATTCTGCTAATAAAAACTGATCACAACCACACACTTTAAGAATGTACATGTGCCGGTAGTCCATGATACATCGTTCAGCATCTTCCTTGCTCATGTTCATTGAACGACTGCGTCTTCTAATAGTTTCTGCTATGACGTCACTAGGGTACGAATCATGACGAACTTTGACTGTGTATTTTGTTCGGTTGTTGTCATCAGAAACCACCCATACACAGATAATGACAGAGAGATCTAGAGTGAAAAATAATTTTTTTGAAATAATTTCCTGCTTACTTTTGCAAATCTACACAATAAAATGGTACGTCCAAAAGGAACAGTAGTAAAAAAAAAAAAACAATTGTAAAATTTGTTTGTTTTTTTAAAAGCTATACATTAAATCAAATAAAAACATGCAACAAAAATGATACATTGAAATGTCATGATAACAATCTGTTGAACAAATAAACTACGCAAAATAAAGATGTTTGTCACGTCAAATACTGTCAAGAAACAAACAAGAAAAACACAAAGCCTAAATTATCTTCAATATTCTTAATGTGGCTACAATATATTTTCATCATGGTTCAAGGTTGCTGATTCATTGTCACGGTAGGATACCTCTATTATGTCATCTTTAATTCCATTTTAAATTTTGTTAGTAGGCATTCTTATAACACAAAAAAGTATAAAGTCGAAACAATTATCCAAAAAGATTTAAAAAATTATTTAGCACACTGCATAAACCAACAACTCTTATAACTGGCACAAAAAGATACAGTACTGACCATATATATATATGCTAGTTGAAGAAGAAACATGTGACAAAGTTCAAACTTGAAAAAAGCTGAAGAGGAACTTACTGGAGTAATAACTATGCAAAGTGTTGGTCACCTACACTCAAGTGACATTTTTCAACAAGAAAACATTTCTAAAAAAAAATTAAATAGAGGAGACAACCTAAAACTAGGCTTGGATCGTACCCGCCAAAATACTGTCTTGCGGTCTTTTGGCTCGTTTTGATTTTGCCCGCAACTCACGGGCGGTTAGTTATTTGATGAATTGAAGAGGGAGCGAGCAAGCCTCTAAAACAGCGAGTAGTTATTTGATGAATGGGAAGAGAGAGAGCAAGCCTCTTCTGATTCTCCACTTGTTTCAAAACTCGCCCCCGTCCGCCAGTCGCCCACCACTAATGACACCGCCAGGTAATCCCCATTCCACGTTTCTCCCCACCTCCCCCCTTGTTCCAAAAAAGCTCACCGTCTGCTTACCACCCACTCGCTACCTTTGATACACCATTCCACACCCACCCTGCACGTATTTGCTCAAACAGGGAACTTGTACTAACTTTTGTTAACACATCGTGCACCATAATGTGTTAATTTTGGATTCTTTTGATTTATGCATCGTAAATGCATAGCGTGAGCAGTGAGCTCACGTAGTGTTGCCAATCACATATTCAAGGGCTCGTTTCTTTACTTTAAATTTGTCTCCCTATCTCCAAGCCCCAGGCACAATGTTTAATAATAGGGGGTACTATAAATAGAACCCCTCTGTTGTGTACATTGTAATAGCTACACCTCCAATTGTTTTAAAACCACTTAAATTGACAGCTTAACACCTCTCTTCGCCCAGCGGCCAGTGGGACAAGGAAGGCGAGACGACGACCAATCAAAGCACAGCCAAGTGGTTTGTGTCGCGAACAAACCAGTGATTAAAATCATGTCCGAATGACCATGATTCATGTTTGGAATGAGTCGAATCGGCATCCATGAGTAAAGTTTTGAATTGGCTTGATGGTTTGCCCGCTGGAGATGATGCGGGCCGACTGCTCGCCACATCATCGTTTGCAGGTATCAAGAGCGCTCGGATGCTCGTTACGACACTACATAAAACAATGACTTCGATAATAATATTAATCTAAAAGATTTCCTTGAAAAACAAACCTTCAGAGAAAACTTTACTCCTCTCTAGCAGATGGGTAGGTAGGTCCCCTGATGACTCAATATCAGGTGGATAGGAATACAGAGCCCTCTGGTGATCTCCACTCTCGTCACGTTTATCCACAATATCTTTACAAACCTGATAATTCCATAAATTGAACGTTCTTAGCAAAGAGACATTTTTCATATAACATGAATCATCCTTACAAAATTGTTAACAAAAGACAGTAATCATTAAGTGTACAGATGAAGGTTTGTCCAAAGTGTCATGTTCTCTCAAATCTAATTCTTAGCTGTGTAGCATCCACAAGGGCAACAAAAATTTGTTCATTGTCCTATTTGTGATTCATACTACTCTATTCATTGCTGATCACCTTCTTGTCTGAAATCTACATGTGGTGGGTGAATGGCAGCATCCACATAATATGTGGGGACACTGTGTGCCTTTTATGGAGCCAGCCCTGATGCTGCTTTAAAATCTTTACAGTACAATCAAACAAACAAGGAATGTATGCAACTAGCATAACTCTAAAGCTATCTTCTTTCTACAAAAATAGTCTTCATTGCATAACAGGGGACTAATTGACTAAACATTTTGGAAACAATAAATGATCAATTATTGTCTTGGATTGAGGCCATGTTTTTAGCCAACAGCATCAATTGAGAAGTAGGGTACTATCTAATTAAAAATAACTTTGTCAAAATATTATTATGCCAATTTTCTAATTGCGTACTTACTTTAAGTACATTTCTGCGAAAAGTGATGACTTCCAGATCTTTGTTTTCATTGAACTCATTCAACGGAGTGCCAATAAGCATTCCTAAAAGGACATAAATTCATGGTTGATAAAAAATTATAAAGAGATAATCACACAAACTACGGGTCACTGGGCACAGTGGGCTGATCACCTGCTTGCCTTATCTACCTGATTCAAAGTTTTTTCCAGCACTGTGTTCAGCAATGCTGGACATGGAGCTGGCCGCAACACTCTTTGTGGGTATAATTATAATGCGGTCTGGATAACAAAACAACAAAACTATGGGTCACGAGATAAATTGCAATAAATTAATGCGATGAGAAAATAAAAATGTTCTAATCAATGTCCTCTCAATTTTCCAAAATCAAAATAAGAAATACAAGACAATGATAAATTAAGTTAATTGTATTTCTTACCTATTTCATAGTTCAACATTTTTTCTTGTCTGTTTCCACGAGGCTCCATGATTTTCAAAATAGGCTGAAAAAGTCTCAGGTCACATAAACGCCTAGTCTCATCATAGAACTCTTCACGCATTGCATCTTGTGTTATAGATAGAAAGATGTACGATTCTGCATCCAACAATTTATGATACAAGGGATATTTTTTTGATTCCTGAAACAAGACAAAAATTATATTAAAATAAACAATCAAAGCTAAACAAATCTGATGATGTAAAACAATTCAGAGTGACACAAATAACATGGGCTTAACAACATTACCAATTTCATTTCTATCGTCATATAAAAAATTGATTTTATGATCATATTATGTAAAAAATGATTGAAATAAGAAGAATTCATCAGCAGATAGACTAGATCAAGTAGAAAAGTTATTTCCTACTCCCAACTAAAAAAACAGTTTCAGCCTCACAATCCATAGCTCTTTCTTGATGGCTTCCAAAGTTGCATCCCGATTACACATGAGCGGGACCATAACACCCGTTGGTAATAAGCAATCCACAGTCACCTGCTGGGGCATCAAGTGATGCTCCCATAATTCTCCTGAGCTTGGGGGCATTTTGCTGATTTAATTCACATCATAACTGCTCTGTGAATAACAAACAACATCATAGAGATAAAAAAAGAGGTTCACAAAGTAAATTTATAACAATCAATGATCTGCAAAATGGCTAAAAATAGATATCTCAAATTGACTTAAAAAGAGATGTATCATTCTGTATTTTGAATTCCTATTAGATCTATTCTCTAGTAAAGACTGCCTAGACTCCAAATCAGTTTACAACAGAATGACAAATCATTTTCTTATGTTTGCAACATTTTGAATTAAAAAAATATCCCCCAAATTTACAGAAAGGCAAAGGACAAGTCCATGCCATTCTCTAACATGATTATATCAGCAGACACTGTAACTGTAATCAAGTTGAATACTTGCAGTCGTTTCTGTTTCAAGATGTTTGACTCAATTCAATTGGGCCTGAGATTACACAAATTTCACGTCTCACTAAAGTAAGTCTTAGGTCCTGGACAGACCCCCCAGTCTATAAATGTTTATCTAAGAACTGAAAGTAAGTCCAGGTGCCAATATACACTAATCAGTGTAGTACTTCATACAAGAGACTATCTAATAGATAGGAAGATAGTGAAGTGTTACAGACAGTGCATAAAACAGCTAAAATCATTGAGCTCTAACTCTAGACCAGTAAGAAGAGCAATAATTAAAAGTAGGCCGGCGCTTCTTGTCGGTAATTTACCTGCCTCAACCGCTTGCGCTTCTTGTCGGTAATTTACCTGCCTCGGTCG
>JARBEQ010267709.1:0-12333 GCA_030265355.1 Tritonia tetraquetra
GTGAATGTATGATAGATGTCTGTGCGTTGTTATGCTTGTAATTGAATGTTTGTCGATTGAATTAGCTTTGTAAAGCGTTTAGAGAATTATGCATTAATAGGCGCTATATAAATTTTCTTTATTATTATTATTTATTATTATCTTCTAAACTACAGAAGTTACTTTAGGCATTTGCTGACATTTCTCATTTATTATTTATCTACACTTCATTTACTTTCAATAATTACCCATACCCAGATATCTCTATTTCTAAATGGCTGATTTCAAATGTAAGATATTGTCATATATTATGTGCTCCACATTTTTTCTTGTTCAACACATCTTATTGAGCACCAGATAGCGTTTCTTTAAAAATGTTTTTCATAATAATGATTTCTCATATTTGCCATCAGTAAAGAGAATCTGTTAGGTAGTCTCTTGATCTTCACTAAATGTGTCTTAAAATCTGTTCAATGGTTTATACCTCTATCCACATGAAAATCTCAACATCTTCCAACTTGACAATAGTTGCTTCATTGTCGAACTCTTCCATGTTCACATCCATCAAATGCATCAAACTGAACACTACATTGTGGTCTGTGGTGGGGGAGAGCTCCTGGTTATAAAAAAAAATGAATAGGTAGATATTAGGTAGATAGGTATCATACATCTACCAATCTCAGACCAGGACAAGTGAATACTAACAAAACCAGCACCATTGTTTAAATGTATTGTTATTTTCATTTTTTAATGAATAAACAAAACAAAATAAAAATTCTCCCATTTTTGTAAGAGCCAAGGGATGACCACAATGTTAACAGTAATTTGTGATATTTTTCTATTTTGCTCACCTTGTATTTACAACATTTTCATATCTTATGTAGGTGCCTTTTGTGTGATTCAGGATAAAGCACAGGGAAGGCCACAACATTGATTAATGGAATAACCCAGGTACAATCAACCTCAATTAAAAAAAAAAAAAATAAGAGAAAAATAATTCTTAAGTATCCAGTAAATTTCCCTTTAGCTGCCCCAGAGGAGTCAATGTGGGTAACTACCTTGATTCCACACTTGCGTAACAGACTAAGTCCAGCGTCCACAAATCGCTCAAACAGATCATTGACACAGGTCCTCATGTTCTCTAGGAAGAAAGAAGGTTTGGCGTGCAGCCAGGATTTGACCAGTGGTCTCCAACCAAGGGTAGCCGGTTCCATATATATCATACCACACCGTGAAACCTGAGAGTTAAAAAATAGAGAACATATATTATGATGACCACATGGAAACAAATTGGGGGCTTCTGTGGCTGAATGGTCAAATCACTTGACTTGGGATACACAAGTCCAAGGTTTAAATCCTGCTTGTACAGTTAAGGGATTAAGGGATTACACTGCTTAAGAAAAAAACAAATTTAATATCCCATAAACACCAGAAATAAAGGTATGGGAGTAATACTTAGTTTATGGAGAGATAAAAAAGTATGATATCAACAATATATTTTCACACGTTGACATGGAAACGGCGGCCATCTTGAATTTTTGCCTAAAATATGAGGCATTTTACAAATCCAAATTCTCCCAAACTAAAATAAAACATTTTTGTTTTGTTAGTAACCTACACCACATTTGCAAATTTGGACATGAATTATGTAATTAGAAATGCAAATCTTGGGATCCCATTTTTACATTCTAAGTGCGTAAGAGTATTTGAGAAAGACAGACATTAAAAGGAAGGGGGAGATTGAGCCTGTGTGTGTGTGTGTGTAGGTCTGTGCATGTGTGAGAAAGAGAGAGAGAGTGAGAGAGAGAGAGAGAGAGAGCGAGAGAGAGAGAGAGAGAGAGAAAGAGAGAGAGGAACGTGAAAGAGAGGGTAAGACATCTTAAGTGTAATATTTTTATTCTATTATTGTTCCAATTAAAACATATATGTGACCACCTCCAATTAATAAAGTGGTTTATAAGTCAAAATTTATACATTTAGAGATATTGGTATTATTATCAAGGGCAGGTATTTTTCTTTCCAATGTTACTAGATAGGTTGAGCAGTAGCTGAGATATTGCCTAGTGAGGACAGTAGGATTAATAACCTTAGTTATGAAATAATTGCGTTTAATGTGAAAGAATGTTTTTTTCAGCACTTTCGCATCACAATACGTGTCGTAAATTATCATTCAAGTGCAAATTCCATAAGCACATCCACCAGGTCAGACCTGACCATTATATTTTTTTTAATTTTCCAATTTGATAAATAGTTGACATATACAAAATAAAGGATGTGTTTGTTTTCTGTATGAAATGTGAAAGAAAACATCAATAAAATCTAGGTTTCTAGCTAGACCGCTCAAATCTAGACTACTCTAGCCTATGCAAACATTGCGGTAAAATAAAAATAATGAATGAAAGATACTGTTTAAGACAGGATGAGCAAATAAAAATTGACAGACAAACTAAAAAAACAACAACAAACACAAACAAGCTTTCAGGGTCAATAGCAAGGTGATCAAAACAGGATAAAAATAGAAACAAACGAACACTCTTAATAGAGCAATTTGATTGGTCATTTTGGTTTTTTAAACCAATCAGTTTCCTCCTTACATTTCACATTGGGTGGGCAATCACATTCTCTTTGACCATATTTATCTTTATTGGCTAATTTTTCCGCGTCAGTCTAAAAATATCATGATACGACCCAATAATTCAAACAGGAAAATTTCTCCTGTCTTACTGTGTAAGGTTTGTATAGGTTTTTTGTGCAATATCTATCTGGCAGCATGTGGTAGAGTTAGGTCTAAGCAATCATCTCTCTTTCCATTTGGCTTTTCTAGATTTCACACATGATAATTTCAAAGCCAGAATAACATTATTTTAAAAAATTTTTATGATTTGATATTTTGATAAGAGTGTAGAGAAATGAGTGAATTATTATGGGGAGCAAAAACTCAAAACTCATAGAAATGTCCCTTTGATAGTTTTTGATTGCTATCTCGAAAGTGAATTATGCAACTTTTGCCAGTTTACAGAATGGGTCCCGTATAATGAGTTGTAGCTTATCATATAATTCATCAACTTAAAAATGATTATGAGAAGATAAAATAAACAAATCTTTCAAAATTGAATCAGAGCAATGAAATAATCTAATGTTGCTCACGGTAGCAGGGGAAGCAGCCTCTAAGTCCATGGGTTCAAAGATGAGGTTGGTGGTGGGCATCAGCTGAATGATCTCACCACTCATCAGACACAGTTTCTTGTTATCATCCAATACAGTGTTCATGTTCTCAATCCAAACTGCATCCACAGGCCCGTCAAATATCAGCCATTTACGATCTGGGGTCTTATTTCAAATCAAGTACACAAATTTATATTTTTTTGTACTCCCTATTTGAGTTTTATATAAAAATACCATTGTATATAAATATACAAATATGACCATTATATCAATAGGTGCACAAGGCATAAGATGCACCAGCTGGTTGCTAAAATAATTTTTGTTTCAAAACTTTCCTTTACTCTTACTACATATTTTTTACATATCTATTCCCAGCTGTTTTTTATCAAATAGTATCTGGTCTACTTCTTAGTCTTTTGATATATTGTAACAGCCCAGATCAGAAAATTCTCCCAGTTCTTACTATGACTGAGAGGTGATCACAAGAGCAACAGTAATTTGTTCATTGACCCTTTTCTATGCCAATAAAGAAAGATGGACATTGTGGGCTGATCACCTGCTTGTCTAAAATCATTGGATCCATAGCACTTTCAGTCATACGTTTGGTCTCTTGTGGTGTTCCTGTTGCCTGCATTACAATTTGTAGGCATCCTGTGCGTCATCGTAGTAAAACATAAAGGAGGCCCCAAAACTGCATTATGGAGCTTGATCAAACAAATCCGGTTCCGATAAAGTAGAACATAAGTCAGAATTGATACATCTAATGATGCTGATGTCATTATCAAAGGCAGAAATTCCACTTTCCACAATACTAAATCTATCAAAACAGGGACAGGAAGAGTCTGTTATATAGACAGAATATTTTACATAATGCTTGCATGCTGTATATACAAATCTTTTCACAATTGAATGAAGAATACAAATATAGTGATTTGAATTATAAAAATTAGAGTTATGCATTAGGAATGACAGAGTAAGAAACCAGCCATTTAGAGTGCGCACTGGTATGTTTGACTTGGGCAGTGCTGGCTGTATAGTACAGCGGCTGGTATAGAAAGGGTTAATAATGACCCTACAATGGTTCTCCTCTACTATCTCAAACACTTATTCTCTCACTTATGTTCAGCTTTGTCAGAACCGGTCACAAAAAATAAATTGCAATATTTAACAAACAGGAATAGACATACCTTACACCGAAAGGTACTAAAAGGTCATTGATAAAGAAAGAAAGAATAGACATGGAAGACAATGATATGAAAAAAGACACAGAAACATCTAAAATGAGATACAAGAGAGAGGAAGACAGAGCATAAAGGAAACAATGATGAGCAGGAGGGCAAACCTACTGGAGAAATGGCAAAGTAGCGGTAATAGACAGCCAACACCCCATCTGTCCATTCATGGGAAACAGGGTCAAACCTGCCATACAGCTGTCCCATAGAGATGGCCTTTGGGTTAATGACTGTGATATCTACTCGGTTTTCGTCCATCACACCCTGAATTAGAGAGTATATGATCAATATCCATCAAAGAGGATATCAAAGTGTTTGTGTTACCATATGAGGAGTCTACCAGTGTACACGTAAGGGCTCGATTCAAAGGAATATCCAGTACGGGTTCGAACCAAGATCAACTGGCATTGTCTAGGGGCAGACTCCCTGCAGAACGATAAACAAAGACAAGATATTAGATGGCTCGTAGCTCCCAGGCAAATGATTGCCAAAAGAAAAAAGGAAGGATGATCAAAAAAACAATGCAAGAATTAAAATTCTAATAAAGGCAATAAAATCAGAAGGAAAAAACACAAAGTCCAATTTTGGGCTAAAGACGGAGAAGAGTTTATAAACTCAAGGGCATAAATGAAAGATTGTCAATGCAGATAACACAAAGATAACAAGTCTTTCAAGGGCTCGAATTCCCACTATGGAAAATTCATGAAGGACAAAGAGGTCACTTCAAAGGTCCAGGATAAGTCTATTCAACATGGATGAAAATTCCATGAAATGGAAGAGTAACAAAAAATGTATTTGTCAAGATACCCTAAGAATTTGATCTTGAAAGATAAAGGGGTCAAAAGGCCCACTGGCTATGTCAAGAGCTTGAATTCCTACAAGGAAAAATCTATGGTGGACATAGAGGTCATTTCAAAGGTCCAGGATAAGTCTATTCAACATGGATCAAAATCTAATTAAAATGGAGGCAATAGAAAGTCAGAGTCTAGTTAGACATCTACGGATCTGACTATCAAATAGAGTACATCTCCAAAACATACAAGAATATCATCTAGACATTACAACAGTCTATACAATCCCCTAAACAATAAGGGCTCTCATACAGCAATTCATTTTGAGACAGGGCTATTTCAAGGAAAAGCCCTTACAGAGATTGAGAAAGAAAGGAAGGATAGACTTCGGCCCAAACAGGATTCCTGAAAGAATAAACAGAGAAAATTTAAGGCATGGCCAAGAATTGAAATACAACACAGGGCATGACATAATGATATGAATAATAATAAAACAAAATTTAAAACTAACAATAACATATTGGGGAAGAACCCAAGATAAAGACATTGTCCCCAAGAATAGGACATTCTCCATATTGCAACCCAGACCACACACGTCCACTCACGACCACAGACAGGGTAGGAAAGAAAGCTAAACCCGCAGATGTGATAGGCGGTGACAGGACAGACCAATCAAAACCCTCACTTTTACCGTGAAAATACACGTCATAATCCCACGTCAGCAGACAACGCCACAAACAAGGCGGGAGAGAGAGTAGTATTTTAATCGAAGGCACGATAAACAAGGTTAAATTAGTGAGACGAGGTCAAACCGCGGACATGAGACAAACGGGTCGTGAACCGAAAACGAGAGGCAGAGAGATATGACAGGACAAGAGAGGAAGAAATTAAGACAATATCTGTGACAAGTGGCTGCTTTCTTCATTTCCAAGTCCACACATTTAATGCATATCAAGAAGTTAGAAATAAAAGCAAAGGTAAGAGGGTAAGCTATTAAAGTAAAGCTATATTCTACATGTTTGTAGCTCTAACCTTGTCTTTAATTCTTCCAAGAGCATTAGCCAGCACTCTGTAAGCTGATGTTTTTCCACCAATAGGATCTCCAGTTATCATGAAACCATGGCGCACAATCATCATTTCAAAGATCTACCAGGAAAGAGACATTCATTTCAAATGTGCACAGTAAAGTACAGTACTCCATGACAACATCAAGTGTTGTTTTTTTCGATCAGAAATACAATTATTGCTCATAGATCCCTCAGTCATTGAGCAAAAAAATTGTATACAGATGTAGAGATATTCAACAAAAGCTAATTTTTCAATGTTCAACATGTGTTTTGTATTGGATTCTAATAAATTAACTTAGCAAATAACATGCACAGGACAGAAACACCACCAGTAATATTCTATACCTAAACAACTCACATAAATCTCATATCTATACACAGCTTTCTTACCTCCTGTATCTTAGTAAGAAAGAATTTTGTGCACTGGAAGTTGTACTCATTGCATGCCTCTTGAATATTTTCATTGAGTGTGACATAATCTGGTTCAGGAAGTGTGACTCCTGGGAAAAGGTCAGAGGTGATTCCTGCAAACAATGGCAGGTCCTGATTCAAGAATTTGGGTAAGTTGACGTCAATGATGGAACGAAGCATTAAAATGTTTTCATCCTCTTCAGGGTATCTCAACTGTGGTCATCAATTCAAACAAAAACAATAAAATCAGTATAATAACATTTTGTTTTTTAAAAATGAATTATCAGCTATTTGCTCTCATTTTTCAAAACAGATTCAATTCATTTTAAAATTTTAATCAAAAGGGAGTCAACTAATGTATGCATAGAAAAATCTAAGATCAATATATAAGGACAAAGTCTTGGAGACAAAACTGCAAAATTGATTTACAGTTTAAAAATTAGTAAACAAAATCAAACATAACTGGAAGATCTATCATGTGAAGCCATATTTACAATGATAAAACAAGAAATTCCACAATTACATAAAACATCCCTTTCCGTCTAAAAAAAAGAATGAAAAAAGAACTTACAACAGAAACAAAAATTACATTACTCAGAAACAACACAATAATCTATTCTCACTTTCAAATTTCCAGCTGCAGTCAGGACAGATTTCACAGCTCTCATGCCGTAGTCATAATGGCATTGAGAGGACAGCTGCTCAGAGCACAATCTGTAGACAGCTACAATTTTGACTGATAGTGGACGAGCAATGACAAAGCCACATGAGTATAAGGATATCTCCGCGATAAGAGCATAATCTGGTACCATCATAGCCACTGTACGAAACAAAGCCTTTAAAAGTGAAGAAGATCCAAAATAAGTATATTTATCTTTCAAGACCAAGTACTTGAGTTGTCTCATTAAAGCTTTAATTAGGTAATAAAACTTTCTTATTGTCAAAACAAAACAAAACCAGAAAAATCATTAAATTGCAGACAGCCAAAGAAAATCCAGTAAATTAACTTTTTAAACTAATAACTAAAAGTCAGATCTTTAATGAGATATGAAAGTGAGACCACCTTTAAATTATCTGGCAATTCAGATCGGCCTGCATAACCTGGGTTCATTGTGATGAAAACTGAGCATGTTGGGTCTAATTTGATTTCTGTCCCTTCAAACAGTAAAGTTGAAGATCCAGAATTGATGCCTAAGGAAAAGAAAAACAAAGGAAACTAGGTTTGAATATCAATTTAAACATTTCACACTAATGTAGCTATCAAGGTGTTTTATATAAGTAATAAATATACAGTAAAAGCTTGTTATACCACCTCCCGTTAAACAGCCATTCTTGTTTACCACCAGCTTTTCGCCACGGTATGGATATAATAATTTGGTCACTCAAACCTTTTGTTATAACGCCATTCTCTTTATACCACCAACTTTCCTTTAGTCACAGAGTTGGTGGTAGAACAAGGTTTTACTGCATAATTACTTTTCTCACCTTGACCTCAATTTCCAGCAATATCACCATCTCATTTCCAAATCTTTAGCACCCTCATTTACAGTTGGTTCTAAACACATCAATTTTCAAGAAATGAATAAAGGTGCATATTTCCCTTGTAAAATAAAGCAAATTATTGATGCAAAGAGTTTGTGAACTGACCTCTTTGAATGGTGAGAATCTGTTGGGCAACAACAGACAACACTTCCAGGTCAATCCTGTTGAATTCATCAAAGCATGACCATGCTCCACAAGATGCCAAACCCTATGAAGAAAAAATGGATATCACAAATTAGTTTTACACCTTGGCAACACATCTTAGGTAATATCAAAGGCGGGACCTCCATTTTATAGTTCATCTCTGATAGAAGTTGGTTCCATATGGAATCCACAGAGCCATGTAACTCAAAAAAGTGTAAGAAAAAAATCCCAATGTCGATATGAACCCTGTACCTTCTGCTCACAAAGAAAAGTGTTACTACTATGCCACAAAGCCCCCACAACTCAATAATAGTGGTTGGCAAGATTACAGAAATAAAGAAGTAAAATTTGATTTTCTTTTTATTTCCAGCCTGTAATGGTGATTATCTATGATCGAGTGCTTACTGGCACTGGTTAGAATCATAAATATCCTGTATTATAATAGTCTTTGTTTACATGTAGTGAGCAAATACGGAACTACAAGCTACGTATTTCCAAACCATGAAAATAAAAACAGTGTATTCAATTGTAAACTTGTGCTTAAAAAGAATATATTATAGTCTACCTTGAAAAACTTTCCAAGGGCAATGTAGTCCAGACCATCAGAACAGTTGAAGACAACACACTGTTTGGCCACAGCTTTGGCCAAATCCTTTGTGGTCTCTGTCTTTCCTGTTCCTGCTGGACCCTCTGGAGCTCCACCCAAGTGGAGGTGAAGGGCTCCAAATAAGGTCCTGAAATACGAAATATCTAAATACATCGAGGATTATAAAGCTGGAGGAATCGGCGGCCGAGTCCAAACTCCTCTCTTAATACATTTGGTATACTGCTGACAATTGTCCAGGTTTGGACTTGGTCAGAAGTGTTGTAGGATGGACCATTGAATTTATAGAAAATGCTTTGTGTCTTCTAATTTTATTTATCGACATTCACCATTTTTTGTACTTCCTCCTTTTCCATTCATGGAGTAAAAAAAACGTGATATGTTCTATATTGCTTATTGAAAACATCATATTTTATTTCCTCTCATGCAATTTGTTTTCTCTTCTGTTTTCTTCTCTCCCCCATTTTGGAACATCATTCTTTTTGTTTATGTGTTGTATTGAAAATATATGAATATCTAGAAAAACCTCTCTTTCTTTTTCTATTATCAATAACCTTTTTAGTACCATTCGGTGTAAGGTTAACTAGAAAAATAATATCTACATAATTTTGAAAATTTACTTTAGAAAGTAACAAAAGCAAGAACATTCTCATATCATTCATAAAAAAAGTATGTCTAATATTTCTTTCAATAAAGAATTTTGACTTAACTTTCAACATTTAAGGTGGTTATCTTTCAACTGAGGTGGACCGCGTCCTCTGATGTATCATTGCTTACATTATAATAATATATTACATTTACAAACGGGTTGATTAAAAGTGATGAACAACTTTTGATTACATCTCGTACCTGATAACCCAAGCACCGTCGGGTGTCCCTGCTTGTTATCAATAATTTCTTTCTATCTATATCTTCAGCATTAAAGTTTGAAGATTTACACTATTTTCAACATATAAAGATCATATCAAAGATAGTTCCACAGAACTTGAGAAGATCACACGTGAATCTCCAGGGCAGAGCCATAAAAACTTTGAAAGGTCCAGAGAAAAAATCCTAAGGCGGGACTCGAACCTGGACCTTCGCATCCAGAGGCAACTGACTTAACCACAGTGCTCTTTTCTTTTATGATTTTATAAAGGCAAAAAATAAATAATTTGGTTCTTAATGAACCAGAACCTAACAAAATTAGCAGAATCAAAAAAAGAATAAATATAATTATCAATCATCATCCTTTCCACTGAAACCATCACTGGAGCTTAGGGTCTCAACAGGGTCTCTCCATATGTCTCTGGCCCCAAATTTTCCAGTCACCAGTCAATCTTGTCATGCCAGCCTAAAGCTCTCTGCACAAAGCATTCTACGGGTGTTCTTTCCATCTTAAAAAAAATGATTACTGGTTTGAGAAGATATAACTATCTTGGGGGGTTAAATCTAAATACCAGTACCTCTATTAACAAAATTGAAGGTTAGTCCAGATATTAAAAATGCTACACTTTGAGACAATGTGGTCTCAGTTTGAGTACTGTAAACCTTTATTCAAACCTACATAGAGTCACGTCAAGTTCATTTGATCTTTATTCATAAGCAAAGGTATAAAACATAAATGACATTACATTGTGTGATATGAATTAAAAATTGAAATTGGCTTGTTACCTGTAACACCTGTCAGTCAGTGGTGTTATGACAAGACGGCCACTGTTGCCCAGGTATTCATAGCCATAGTTGAGTTGTGAGTTGATCATTCTTGTCACCATTTGACCTTCCTATCATGATAAGTTTAAAAATCTTCCTAAGAAAACTTTGAACAAATAAAACCATTGAGAAAAGCAAGCAAAAAAATCCACCTCCAGTAAAATTAAGTGAATTTGACGGTGTGAACAATGATAAATATGACAGACACTCATATGCACAGACATTGATAGAAAAATAGAGAGAAGGAGAGAGAGGTACATGTATAGATAGAAAAGAGAGAGTGTGTAAGAGAGAGACAGAAAAAGAGAGAGACCAAGAGAAAGAGACGGAAAGACAGAGAGAGAGAGAGAGAGAGAGAGAGAGAGCAAGAGAGAGAGAGAGAGGGTGGGGTGGGGGGGAAACGTTTTTGTCATTTTCTTACTTTAACTCTCTGTTTTTAATCTAATTTTTTATAAAATTCACTTTAGTATTTGCACCATAATTCACAATGTATATTACAAATTATGATCAGTCAAATTTGAATGAGTTGCAATTAGGACTTCACAGTGGGTTGATCACCTGCTTGGCTTAATATCTTTACCCAGAGAAATCCAGCCTCATATTGTTGGCCCTACACTGTAATGGTAAAAGGGAACTGGATAAGAAAGAAAGAAAGCAATTAGGACTGCACATTACAACAACCATCTTTACAGGATGAAGTAGCCACTCACCTCCCAGTAATAGCGTAGCTGACTGAGCCACTTAAAGTCCAATGGGCTGCACACTTTCTGCTCTACAATATTCTGCAGCACATCTCTTGCATGAACGTCTAAGACGATCATAGCCTGCAAGGTCACACGGTTCTGTTTGGACAGATTGCCTCGCACTAGCACCACAATCTCATCAATCTGAGTGTTATTTAACTGGGATTTTAGAGGATAAAAAAATATCACCATTCAAATGTGGAAAAAGAAATATAAGCTCAAAGCTATGTGAAAATTCATACGTGTGAACGTTAAGTGTTCATATATCAAATAATATCAAAACATTGATATTTGAGTGGTCTCTGAACGAATGTTGGAATAGGCTTCACCTGATAGTAACTTCATGCAGATACAGTAGTTAGTGGATGCGGCATAAACTACCAGTATTAACAATCTCATCATGCTGTTTATCATTGGTATCAATTTTAGAATAGATATTTATTGTACTTGTGACATTGTGTTCAAAACAAAAACAAAAAAGGAAAGAAATAGATTGATTTTCATTGACACCAAAACTGCAGAGAAATTCGTTTTGACGATTGATGAGTATATTTTAAAAAAATATAGAATTAAAGTAAACAATTTGTACCTTTAGATAAGTAGCCAATGCTCTTGTGCCTTGCTTGATAGAGTCTGTCACATAAGTTGTCCAGTAAGTTTGACCAATGCACAAAACTGCCTGACCAGGCCATGCTCGCACCCACTCACCCCTTGGCTCTTTAACATAAGCATCTAGAGCTTCACCAATTGCCTGTCGAGAGAGAAGCAAAGTAAGTTATATGAATTTGGTCTAATTCAACACAAGAAAATGAAAGAAAAGTTGGGTTTTTAAAAATCTAAGAACCTTGCAAATAGACAATTATAATACCACAACCTTGTCAGAAAAAAAGGAAACTGAAATCTCTCAGCATTCATGTATAGAACCGTCTTAAAAGCAGTATTGCGCCCCGGTCTTTCCCCGCG
>JARBEQ010267710.1:0-10080 GCA_030265355.1 Tritonia tetraquetra
GTGATTACTGTTCCAGTCAACACCACTATGATCGAATCCTACCATCAAATGGGTAATTACTGTTCCAGTCAACACCACTATGATCGAATCCTACCATCAAATGAGTAATTACTGTTCCAGTCAACACCACTATGATCGAATCCTACCATCAAATGGGTGATTAAAATGTTCCAAATTCTTAGTGCGATTTCCAAAAAGTTAATACTGCATTAATGAAATGAAGAAGCACGGCGTCTTCTTTTTCCTCTTCCTGTTATTGTTCTTTGTGTTCTTGTTCTTGTTCTTGTTAATCTTCTTTTTCCTCTTCTTTTTCTTCTTCTTCTTGTTCTTTTTCTTCTTCTTCTTCTTTCTCTCCTTCATCTTTTTCTTCTTCTTCTTCTTCTTCTTCTTCTTCTATTTTCAGTTAAGAATGTTTACATTACAAGATCTTAGCACAAAACTTTCTTTCTTCTTTCTTTATCAATAACCTTTTAGTACCTTTCGGTGTAAGGTTAGTACAAAACATGAAGGCTAAATAGCAATAGTTCTAGCACAAAACGATCTCTTTGGGAAGTAAAATCCTTTTTACTTTTGTCGAAAATATAATTCAGGCTAGTAGTTGTATTGGACGTCAAGCTGCATACGACGATGATAAGAATAAAAACACAATAGAGGCATTGATCTGTATAGAACTACCCTGTGTCAAATGGAGCAGTCGGAAATTGTCATTTATTTCCTTCTTAACTCCTACGACAAAGGGAGATAAACTATTTGCTTGTAGGCACATTATAACGAACGGAAAAGAAAGATTAACATTCTTTTGCTAACTATCAAAACTTAACAATGAGATTATTGTCTGGGGTAGGAACCACGTTTGCAAAACAGACAATAAATCGTATACTATAGTATGTATTAAGTCATTGAAACAACAGAGCGTTAATAACGAAGGAGAAAATTTAAAAAAAGTATTACCTTGTTGTATATCTTGAAGTTGAATTGAAGACAAATACAATTTAATATCAGTTCCACTGTCTTTTTGTGTTTGACGAAGAATATAATTGGTTAAATTCTCCCACTAATAAATAGATCCGCTCGGAGGTAGCAGGGACTAGCTAGCAGCAATACCACGAAACAGGCCAAAACAGACGACAATCCTCGTCTTTTGTTTGCCCTCAGAGAAGTTGAAGCGATCTCGTAGCAAGTTTGGCAGTATCGGCTCTGGCACCGACCCACTGTTGACATAGAGATCGTCACAGCAACGCCGGAAGCTACCGGTTACGCATGCGCAGGCGCGAGACTGACTGGCTGCAAACTAGTATATCGGGGAGAAGGTGAGGGTGTGGGTGGGAGTGCGGAAGGTGTTGTTTGCTGGTGTCGTTGCGGGCTTTTTTTTTGTTTTATTGAACAGGTTTAATGCCAGTACTTAAAATAGTGTATTACCCGAACAGAGTCGATTATAGATATCATTAGTTCTCTGCTCTTAAGTGCTATCGAGAGTACCAATATCGGGTATTAGTTTGTTTAGAAATCAGCAGCTTTCGTGTCTGAGTACCCGTTTCTCTTTCACCCATATATATATATATATATATATATATATATATATATATATATATGACTTTTCTTTGAAAAAAGAGTTGAATTGTTAAATTGAATAATGCGAATAATAAAGTAACGTTAGAGAACCGAGAGATGACTTATTATAAATGCTTACAACAAAAGAAGACGAGCGAGGTGACGAATAATCTGTGACTGTCATATGTTCGAGTCCTACGTTTGTCTCGGGGAAGAAACTTGCATACATTTGCCCCACTCAACTCAGGTGTAGAAATAGATATTCTTTTTTCTCGACAAATGGCAACGGAAGAATGTTCCTCACAATACGATGGGGATGCTGTAGAAGCGAGTACAGTTTTCCCTTTTGCCTCCCAAGGGCTCTTGCCATCGCTAAAAAATAGCAATTCATTTTCTGTTTCCGATATAGCTAGATTGGTTACATTTTTTTAGGGATGTGAATTTGGCGGGAAAAAAACGATTTAAAAAATAGAACAACCTTTTGTTTAAACCCACTCTTAGCAAAGAATAGAAGGAAATCAATGGCAGTGTTTTGAGGATGTAAAAAAATGAATGAAAATACCATCAATATAATGATACTGGAATGTAGAACAATAGAAAATAAACACCTTGCACCGAAAGGTACTAAAGGTTTTTTGATATAGAAAGAAGAAAAAGAGGAAATAAACCACGAGGCAGAAACAGGAAGGTGTCGACAGAGGTCATGTCTGGTATTATAAAGAGAAAAGAAATGACAACAGTTGATGCAAAGAAACGATGACACAATAGACATGGACGGATTCATTTTTTCACGGTGAGCATAGGAATGTTTTTGTGATCATCTTGTAGACACACCTGTTACTGAAAAGTTGACCAGGAAGTGAGAATGAAATAAATCAATAATGGTATTGATTACTTTCCATTTATTCTTTTGGATCTGAAACATGCTGTGGATGGGTGGAATAGTTTTGTTCAGACCATCATTATTTCATTCGACATTCAAACCGTCATTACGTCATTCAACATTCAAACCATCATTACTTCATTTAACATTCAAACCATCATTACGTCATTCAACATTCAAACCATCATTACGTCATTCAACATTCAAACCATCATTACGTCATTCAACATTCAAACCATCACTACTTCATTTAACATTCAAACCATCATTACGTCATTCAACATCCAAACCATCACTACTTCATTTAACATTCAAACCACCATTACTTCATTCAACATTCAAACCATCACTACTTCATTTAACATTCAAACCATCATGACGTCATTCAACATCCAAACCATCACTACTTCATTTAACATTCAAACCACCATTACTTCATTCAACATTCAAACCATCACTACTTCATTTAACATTCAAACCATCATTACGTCATTCAACATTCAAACCATCATTACGTCATTCAACATTCAAACCTCCGTTATTTCATTCAACATTCAAACCTCCGTTATTTCATTCAACATTCAAAACACCATTATTTCACACAACATTCAAAACACCGTTATTTCATTCACCATTCAATCTTTATTTCATTCAACATTCAAACCTCCGTTATTTCATTCAATATTCAAACCACCGTTATTTCATTCAATATTCTAACCATAAATATTTCATTCAACATTCAAATCATCTTTATTTCATTCAATATTCTAACCATCGTTATTTCATTCAACATCCCAACATAGTAATAGTGTCGCAGCGTAGCAGAAGGTCTTGTGTTCGAATCCCAACAACAACGCGGGGATATTTTCGACCCCGAGGGTTCCTAATAGAATCTAGTACTATCGGAGATGGAATATAAACCGGGATTCTGCCTTTCATATCACCTACAATAAGTTGCTAAGGCCGTATAAACTAACAACTTTAAACTTTAAACATAATGATATGGAGCGACAACAGAGAGTCTTCAGAGAAGAATTCCCCTCTATGAAGTGTTACAGCCCTTAACCAGAGATTGGACCACGACATATGTGTCTTAATTCACAGAAACCCCTATGTTGTTTACTTGTTTACTGACACAACTATACGCCAATAAGAGTGTCTACGGAAAGGATTTTTCCGATTTATACCTCTTCAATCCTCTTCTTCTATTTTTATCTGCTTGGAAAACCGACTTTACATTCTTATTGAAGGCGCCCCTGCACTTCTAATAAGAGATCGCTTTGAAAGGTCCAGGGAAGAATCCGAACCCAGGACCTCCCAATACAGAGGCCACAGTGTCATCAACTGTACCACGGCATGGAAGCATTCCTAGCGTAGTGGTCAAATCACCTGCCTTTGGATGTGGATGCCCGGGTTCGAGTCCGGGTTCGATTTTTTTTCTGGACCTTTCAGAGTTTTAATGGCTCTGCCCAGGAGATTCACGTGGAATCTTCTCAACTTCTGTTTAAGCGCCTTGGATATGACCTTTCTGTGTAGAAAAAGGCGTAGAACTTTATATTTAAGAGCTTTTCTTAAAGTACCACGGTATGACCCGGTGAAACACATTCTAGTTGAATTCTATTCAAACTCACAACCAGATTGACGTGTAGATAAAAGATTTGGCCTCTGCACCCCCTTGTCTTTTTTCCGTGTGGTCCCTGCCCTCTCCCCCGTGTGAAAACAGTAGGCGAAGCGTGATCAAACGGTCAATTGTCTTTGTGGAAGCTCTAACTGTGTCTTGGAGATTTCATGGGTGTGTGACTGCATACATAACATAGCTCGGTGTTGGCACACACATGTTTTCTTTGAGTATGTAGTATACGAGTGTATGGGTGTGTGTATTTGTCTGCGTTGTATGTCAGGGGCGGCGCTTTCTTAGTGCTTTGCTGTTGCAACGCCGGCCATGTTTCATAGCAAAGAGGAGGAGAAATGAATCAATTGGTCAATGACTGGTAGATCCAATTCAATCATTATTGTCTGCTGAAACGCATTGTCATGAAGAGAGACAACTAAAAACCACCAACTCTTTTTTTGTAAAGCCTGTATTTTCCACTAGGGGGAAGGTATTTCCCTTGTTGCCTGTCGTGCTCTTTGAAAAGTGAACAGCTCATCAGTAATAGAGTATATTATATGTCTCGTGACCCATTTTTGTGACATAGAAGTAGTTAAGAAAATAATTCCTTCTTTCCGGCGCTTCTTCAGATTGCCGGGCTCGTCCTTTTGTCTTTGTTATTGCTGTGTCCAGTGTTCTCTACTGTCTGGTCATTGGCACCAACATTGCCACTGGTGCAAACTGTATATTCTCTGCGTGGCACTCTATGTCTTGATTGTGAGAATTAAACAGTGGTGTGATAATATTTTGTGATTTTTTCGATCGTAAATGTTGGTGATTCTTTTTCCATTGAGGACAAGAATGAAACATTCATCAAATCATTGTTTTAGTTTGCACATTGCGCTTGCTTAAAAACGAATTAAAGATGTAGGGCCCGACAAGTAAAAAAAAATAATATATATATATATTGCTAAAGAAACAAAAAGCGCAAGCGTAATAAAGAATACAATTATTTCATCAATCGACAATGGGACAAGATATGCCGAATACTCTTTCCGCCATGTCAATGCACAAAGACAATATTGAAAATGTTGACAAAGTCATTGACAAGTTTGCATTTTTTTAAATATATCATCATTATCTCATTCATAAAGACAGACGTATAATCAGATGGTTGGTGGGGCTACTGGCAGAGTCTCTTTCTGTTTCTTATCTGTAAAACAATTCTGTCATCTTACTATTTCCCATTGTCCCTAGCTGTTGAAGCGCCCTAAACACTCAACAAACAAACAAAACAAATAAAATCATAAGGCAATTTATTTTCAATGTGCAAAAAAGGCATATAGACACACAGACACCCAGGTTCACCTTCAAACACAACATCAACATCGCGATGAAAATAGCCGGGGAGAAATTTGAGCCAGCCACCGACTCTGTTGTTTGTGTTGTTGCATATCTATATTTTTCGATCATATAATGTAAGCATTATATCATATCCCTACAAGTCTTTACCCTGTCGACACAATAATCGTATATCCAACTGCTGCCTGTCGAACAAATGCAGTTAACCCCTTTTACCTAATAGAGCACGCCACACTAGTATTACGTAGTCACGTGGTGGTTCACTGCATATCGCACGTCTTTGCATAGACGACGCTGTGTCACCGGCGTTAGGTTGATTTGACCGGCGCCTAACCAGCAGCTCAGTTTTAACGCAGAAACGTTTATGTCCTAGAGGTTGAAAAGTTTTTTAATTGTTAGTTTTACGCCATGGCCAACTCGTTATAGATCATACCACAGGCTCTGATTTATAGTCTATATCCAATGCAAGACTTGATTCCATAAGGAATCTACCGGGCCAGAGCCATGAAAACTCCGAAAAAGTCCGAAGGAAGAAAAAAACATCGACGCTGCTCGGATTCGAACCCAGGACCCTCTGCACACAGAGCAAAGGCGTTAACCCGGCCCCACCCCCAACCCCCCCCCCCCCCCCCCCCCACTCCTAGTCGTTGAACAGGAAGATTTCACATCATCAGTCTCTAAGAGCTTTTAAAAGGGTATGAGTACAGAAGTAAAATAGATACTGCTCAAGTGTGATTCGAATTATGTACCAGTTATGACCGACTTATAACCACTCGTCCCCTGACTCCCCGTCTGTGTGTGTAAAACGAAAAGTTCTAAAGTTTAAAGTTTAGCGCCCTTTTTAACGCATAAAAGTTATATAAAAAGGCGGACATGAGCAGATACCAAGTTAATCTCCAGGGCAGAGCCATGAAAACTCTGAAAAGTCCAATGTGTGTGCGTATGTGTGTGTGTGGGTGTGTGTGTGTGCGCGCGCGCGCGCTATAACACCATGGGTCCCCCAATGTTTTGACGCCAGCTACATGACTCCCATTTGCCATTCAACAAAATAGCTTAATAAATGGTACGCCGTCTATAGGTGGCACCAATGAATGGTGTCGAGACAAATTTATGGTGTATAGATCCTACGATAAATGGTGCTGGTAGAACCAGAAAGTGGCAAATGGGAAATGAGTGTTGACTCGAGTACGCACATTTCTGTGTGTCCAAGTTTGCACCTCATTGCATGCCTATCTGTGTGGGTGGGTGTTTATGTGTGTGTGTGTGTGTGTGTGTGTGTGTGTGTATGTGTGTGTGTGTGTGTGTGTGTGTGTGTGTGTGGTGTGTGTGTGTGTCTGTGTGTGTGTCTGTGTGTCCGAGGAGTGTGTTGCATGTAAGAGGCAACTGGTTGGGGATATGCATATGTGACAATCACAGAATCAATTGGATAAGATTGACATGAGGAGAACATATCCATTCTTTGCCTATCAAAGGCAATAAATGTATTCCCCATAAAAGAGGAGAGAACATGAAGAAAGTGGAAATCCTTATATCCTTATAACATAGGAATTTCACATGCGAATTTCGGGTATGAGGGAATCCTATATATAGCAACTGCCAACATATGTTATGATGCCAACATGCCAAATCAACATTTCTGTGCCAAAGAACTTTGAAAAATACCGGATTTCTGGAATCTGGCAGGAAAACTGCCAAACTGGCAACCCTGACGGTTAGTAAATCGTTTACATTCATTGATACTTGGTCAGAACATTCTCACCCGATTTTACAGAGAATGTGCGTACCAGACGAAGCGGTCCGATACGCTTCTCTCAGAATCGGGAGAGGATTGTCCTATCTTATTGCGGTGCAAGCCTTACATTGTCTTATGTCTTAGTCTAGATCAACCTACGTTTCATTCTCATATTTCTTAGATAATCCATCACCTGATCTTACTCCTCCCCCGACTACATACCCCTTTTATCAATTATGTACTTTCATCTGTCCCTGTCTATTACCTCATCTTCTCCCACTGGTTACCATCAAAACAAGACGGACGCTGCAATAACTTTTGTGTGCGTTGATAACGCCCCCCCCCCCCCCCCCTCGTTAGTTCAAATCCTAGCCCGTCAATTATTATAGTATTATTATTATAGTGGAATCGCTAATTTTCACGCCAACACCGCATAAGTCAAATTATACACAAACAATAGACTGGAAAAATCCAATTTAGTTGTTTTTTAATGCGTCAAGTAAAGTATATGAAGAGAAGTAAGCGTAAAGTATGAGGTGTAATTGATCAGAGTGTAATATAAACTCGTTTTGAATACGACGTGTAGTAATCAGTAACAGGCCCGACAATATCCCCGTGTCGGAGAAATCTGCCTGAATGCACACTATAGCATTGGATCGCCCATAGATCAGAACAAATACCAGACTAAAGGGTTTACCGTATCAACAGGCCAGACATAATTCTAGTCGACACCGAGACCCAACTACAACAATACGATTATCGTCTTAATTGCGTGGGGAATTACTTTAGCACTCCTATTTTTGGTGCCTTCTCCTTCGGGCCATTTAAACCTCTGATTCCATATTATTTCATGCACTTGTTTTCTATTAATTCCATTGCAATACTTTGACAAACATAATTTCCTTGTCTGCATTAGAATTGATTTCTTTTCTTTCTGTGGGGGTGTCTCTCTTCTATTCCTCCCCCTGTTTCTATTTTAGCCTCCATCGTTAAACCATGATTAATCGCTGTCTCTTTATAATTTATAGCGACTGCTGTGTTTGTCTATTAACCCTTTCCCTTAAAATCAAAGTCAATCAATAATTAAATGAGTACCAGCTGACATTCACAAACAACAAGTCTTCCTATTTTTTCTAAAGTTCTAAAGTTTCAAGTGTCAGACCTATATCACAAGGTCATATCGAAGGTGGTTCAATAGAACTTAAGAAGTTGTTTGTATGTTTGATCGAGTCCCAGTAATACCACTGAGCAGTGTTAGCGCCAGCCCTGTATTCAGCCATGAAAGGCACACAAGATACCTGCCATAAATGCAGGCACCCCGACCATCAAACACGACTGAACACAGAGCAGGAAATTCTTTCGATAGAATGTCTAAGATTTTACGTAAATCTCCAGGGCAGAGCCATGAAAACTCTGAAAGGTCGAGAGAAAAAAAATCCTGCACAAGCCGGAATTGGAACTCGGAGCTACACACCCAAAGACACGTGACTTAACCACTGCACTAGGGATGACCCCTTTTCTATTTTGTCGGCAATGTGCTAGAAGCAGAATATCAAATAGTCAAATAGTGTTTGATATTCTATGTAAACAGATTTAACCCTTTCTAAACTCCTTGGCAGTACAAATCATAATCAAGGTCTATAAACAAATTAATGCAGCCCTTGTGGTCACCTCCTCAGCTATGAACTGGGAAAATTTGCCACTTTGGGCGAATGCACGCCACTGCATGCAATACAATCCAATATATTTTCCAACACAATTCTAAAAGGGCAGAAGTGTCTATGCCGATATGAAACACAACGAAAAGAGATAGTGACAGCTTTTGGCGGTGATTGAACCAAAGACTGTCTCAACGCTGACAATAGGAAAATATCATTTCATCCCTGTCTCATACAGTCTATCTTTTATTAACATCATTCGAGACAGGAGTCCCTCGTTGGAGTCTACCTATCTATACATCACGCCGTATTTCCCATATTCTTCGCCTTCAGTGTTCATATCGTACTTATTAGGCCTTTATAATGTACGCTTTTTGGCTACATCAAGTAAAGATATAGGTTTGGTTTGGTTTGGTGTTGGTCTCCGTGGCGCATATTACCGCCAAGAAGTGTTGCCCCTAGCTCCATGTCCAGCATAAACACAGTCCTGGAAAAAATTCTGGATCTAGTAGATAATCAAGCATGAGATCAGCCCAATGTGCCCAAGCCTAGAATGGCACAACGAGCGTCACATTTTTAGATGTTGCCTAAGTTTTCACAATATTTACTGTTGTCTTGGTGGTAAATACCTCAGCTATAAGAAAGCTGAGCAGATATTGCAACATAAGGGCCAGTAAAAACGTTTATTGAACGACACTGCTTGATATGATGGGAATTGTTGCACACCTTTTGCTCCAACATGCTCAGCTTGATACGATTCGTCCATTTATATCATGTTATATCCAACATCAATCTTTTAATATGAATACCCATCTCCATAGCCAAGACAATTGAAGACGCCATATCCAGTAACTTATCAAAGCCAACGATTTCTGAAGAGAGTGAACCTTTCCCTGATGACAAAGAAACCGATCTACACGCTAAGACCAACTTGCTTACTACATAGTAGGTTAACGTTTGGGACCAAAACTGGTACAGAAGGTCCGAGGTTCAAAGCCCACAGGAAACGATTATTGTTTCCCAGTTCTAAATTTGTTATCTTAGCGTAGCTAGCCTTGTCAGATGAAAACAAACAAACAAACAAAAAACAAAATATCATAACAAACGAACAAAAAACAAAATATAATAACAAACAAACAAAAAACAAAAAACAAAATATGATAAGCAAACTAAAAAACCCAAACCCAAAAAAAAACCCTCAAAAGGCAAACAAAAAACGAAAGACAAAAAAAAATAAAAGAACAAATCCCACCAAAATCATAAAAAAACACAAAAGCACCCCCCAAAAAACAACAAACGACAC
>JARBEQ010267721.1:0-10080 GCA_030265355.1 Tritonia tetraquetra
GTGTTACTGCCAAGTGTGAGTGAACTTCTACCTTGAACATGGTTTCCCTTCTCATTTCCAGGTTGTACAAGGTCAAGATTAGACACTCTGTTACTGCCAAGTGTGAGTGAACTTCTACCTTGAACATGGTTTCCCTTCTCATTTCCAGGTTGTACAAGGTCAAGGTTAGACACTGTGTTACTGCCAAGTGTGAGTGAACTTCTACCTTGAACATGGTTTCCCTTCTCATTTCCAGGTTTTACAAGGTCAAGGTTAGATACTGTGTTACTGCCAAGTGTGAGTGAACTTCTAAGTTTAACATGGTTTCCCATCTCATTTGCAGGTTGTACCAGATTAAGTTTAGACACTGTGTTACTGCCAAGCGTGAGTGAACTTTTAACGTTATCATGGTTTCCTTCAATATTTGCATATTGTACAATGTCAAGTTTAGACACTGTGCTATTGTCCCTCTCTCCTTCTTGTGTGTCACATTCATCCCCATCTTTGTGTTGGGGGAAATCAAAAGACACTCTTGTCTTCAATTTACTGTTCTTAGATGTATCCATTTCTTGAAAACATTTAGCTTGTTTCTCTTGCACATTCATAGGCTGCCTCTGGCTGGGGTGTGTCTTTACTATTTCATCTTGCAAATCATCATAATCTTTTTTAAATTCCAGTGGTTTATATTTATTTATTTCTTCTTTCGCAATCCCTTCAGCTATATTTCTACAGTCCTTTGCTTTAACACGGCTTCCCTTCTCATTTGCAGGCTGTACAGGGTCAAGATTAGACACTGTGTTACTGCCAAGAATGAGTGAACTTCTACCTTGAACATGGTTTCCCTTCTCATTTGCAGGTTGTACAAGGTCAAGGTTAGACACTGTGTTACTGCCAAGCGTGAGTGAACTTTTAACGTTATCATGGTTTCCTTTAATATTTGCAGATTGTACAATGTCAAGTTTAGACACTGTGCTATTATTGTCCCTCTCTCCTTCTTGTGTGTCACATTCATCCCCATCTTCGTGGTGGGTGAAATCAAAAGACACTCCTGTCTTCAATTTACTGTTCCTAGATTTATCCACTCCTTGAAAACATTTGGCTTTGTTCGCTGGCACATTCACATACTGCCTCGGGCCAAGGTTAGATAAAGTGCCAGATGTTTTATCTTCACTCAAACTTGACTTTCTAGTTCTTCCATCAATCAAATCCAGAAATCTATTTATTGTTTCATATGAAGGGTGGCTCAAGTCACAGGAAAAACAATCTTTTTTTCTCTCTATTGAAATATTGAATCCAAGATCTCGAATTGGTAAGATATAGTGTGATGGTTCAGCTTTGAAAAAGACTTCAAATGTACAGGACTTCAGCTGGAAAGGAGGAAAATAGGAGAACATTCATCTTTTTCATGTCATGATGTATAGGAACATGGTAAATAACTTCTACAATGGTAAATAACTTCTGCAAGATAGTGTTCATAAATAAAACCTAAATAAAGTGCTATTTTTCATGGCTCTGCTCTATAAATTCATGTGGAATCTTTTTTAATTCTCTTGAACAGATAAAACTTAAATTAGAATAAAAATAATAAATTAACCTGTGTTGCTTGCTTTGCCTCAGAATGGTTTGAGCTCTTTGACTATTCTAATATGGATTTCAGAATTCATCCAAGTAAGGGTTACTTCATTCATATCATAATATATTGTGTGTAGCAGTGCATTGTTAATTCCTCCAAGTGTTTCCCATGGGAAAGAAACTTCTCCAACTGCCATACTCAACGTAAATCTAGGTTTAATAAAAATGAGAGATGGGAAAGGAAATATCCACTTGACCAGCATTCTATACAGAAAGTGACATTTTCATTTCATCCACAGAAACCTAATTAGGCATCATCTCCATGAGCCTACGGCTCAAACTTTAATAGTAAGTTTTACTTCATTGTAAATGGTCTGATAATCATACAAGTAAGTGCTTCTCATTTTCATTTCCTTGATAAAAAACCTCCTTTCTTGTATACATTTCTCTATTCATCAATGACATCCCCAAAACATGCAATGGAGTAAGAGCAGTGATGAATGCCGATGATCTTGCTATTCTCTCTTCAGAAACAAATAATGGTACAGCAACTCACCCTAGATGGACTAGAGAAATGGACTAATGAATGGGGCATGAAAGCAAATGCCAATAAAACAACTTTTACAATCATTAGCCTCTCAACCAAAAGAAACAAAATTAACCTTGCCCTTGGCGGATATCAACTAGAAGAGGACCCATCGCCAAAGTACCTTGGAGTAAAATCATACCTGAGACTAAATTGATAACATGAAGCAGACGAATCTCAAAACAGAGGAATGAAGCGAATGCAACTGCTCAGAAAACTTTCTGGAACCACCTGGGGTGCAAACATGAATGTTCTGAAAAAAACATATCTTGTGTATGTCCGATCTGCCATGGACTATGGAATTGCTGCCTGGGGAATGTGGTCTAAATATCAGCTAGACAAAGTAGAAAAAGTTCAGAACTACTGTATGGTGGGCAATCAAATCAACCCCAATTCAAGCCTTGGAAAGCCACACTGAAATATAATCCATAGCTCAAGTAAAGAACCAGAAAACTTGACACACTATGCCAAATTAAGATCAATGAAAAAACAACCACTGCATAATAGATACAAAAAAACAAGTTCAAAAGTGACTGAAAAGAGAAAGCTTCATGTCCATTGCCCAAAATGTGAAAGATGTAGTTGGTCTTGGCACTGTACACATAGATGAAAACTTTCAGGTCCAAAATTTAAGCCTCCCTAGGAAAAGGCACCTAATGCCAGCCATATTACAGAAAATTAAAGGCATATCCAAAAAGCAAAATAATAATAAAGAAGAAATGAAAACTCTAACAAACGAAATGTTGGACAGAGAGTACCCTTTAAAACAATGGACAAGAGCATTTACAGATGGCTCTGCTACAGATGCATAAAAAAAAACGTGGTGCTGGTGTGCACATCCAATGGTCAAACAACAGCCATTCAACCATAGCAATCCCTGTAGGCTCAATATGCAGCATTCACAAAGAACCTTCAACTCATACATAGTTTTCCTCACTGACTCAAACTCTGTCCTTCAAGCCTTAGATAATTTTAAAAATAAAGAAATCAACCCCACACTGAATGCTCTCGTGAACCTGAAACAAAAGCAAAAAAAGTATCCTTTCTGTGGTTTCCAGGCCATGTGGGAATAGACGGAAATGAAAAGGCCGATTTACTTGCAAAAGAAAGAGCAGCATTGGATCATCCTGAAATAAAAGTACCTTTTTCGAAACAGAAAGACCTCATTAAAAGCCGGTTTGCCCAAAACTGGAAAGAAAAATATCCCATGTACCAAAAAATGATGCCATCTATGATTGTCAACGTCAAGAACAGCTAATCATTTTCCGCCTCAGAACAGGACACAATAGACTCAAAATCAAAGAACATCTCCATACTAAATTCGATATTGGCGACTCCCCACTATGTCCCTGTGGCATCAGCCCTGAAAACACGGCCGACATCCATGGCATGCCCATACTCAGGTCAGGAGGAATCACTGGCCAGAAAACACGGACCTGCAAACAAATTTGTACAGAAAGGCAGAGGACCTATGGAGGAACACTGCCTTCTTTGCCAAAATCCAACCACAACATGAGGTTAATCAGAGGGAATGATGAAGAAGAAGAAGATTATAAACTTATTGAAAGATGAATCTATATATATAAAACCTGTGGGGTCGACGGCTAAATCCAAACTCCTCTCTCAATACTGTTTGTATGCTGCTGAAATTTTTACACAAGGTAGTGAATAGTTTTGATCAGGTTTGTACACCGTCAGAATTTTAGTACAACGGACCGTTGATTTTATAGAAAATGCTTTGTTTCTTCGAATTTTATTTATCGACATTCATCATAGTTTTGCTTACTTCCACCTTTTCCTTTCATTGAGTAAAATGACGTCATTGTTCTATGAGCACACGGTGCTATTATAATAATATATTGATGCATTCAATAGCAAAGGCATGCGCATCATATATCTATATGAAGGTGGGAGTCCCTCTAGGTAATCTTTCATCTGTGGCGGACTGCGTCCTCTGATATATTATTGTTTATATCCATAATATGACATTATATTTTACAAACAGGTTGACTAAAAGTAATCAACTGTTATTGATTAAGTGCGTCACATCCCTGATAACCTGATAACCGTCGGGCGTCCCGGCTTGTTATCTATATATGGTTAGATAATATCTTATAACATAACTCTGACAAAGCTTTAAACAGATCACACTACTTAGCTCTTAGATAATCAAAGTGGAGCAGGTCATGTGAGGCAGATAGCTGAGTCAGTTGAGCAGACATTCCTATATCCCTGGCGAGGCGAAATTGCTGCAGGCTGGTAGTGTTGGTTTCATCCTCACCTTTACAAACCACTTTATTCTCCCTCTGGCTATTTGTCTGGCACTATCACATTTTTGCTTCTTTTCTTGCTACTTATCTAAATAAAATAGATATCATATACTATTTTTTATAAATCTGAAATGTGTTCAAGAGACTCTACAAATGACACACTGTCTGGTTCCGAGTTGTTAAATATTGAATCAATTCTTTGATTGACTAAAATAGCAAAAATAACAATTTAAAAAAAAACTGACTTACCATTGTTTCTGATGACGCCATATTTTAGTGAATAGATTATACTTGAATCGACTTTTGAACGACAAAAGGAAATATTCTAATTCAACATCAGGTTCACCCATTCCTCTTGGTTCCTAAAGAAACTAACGCTCAACAGTGTAAGACTTCTGAGAAGTATTTATAGTACACGAGCCATCACGTTTGTTATTGGCATTTAAATAATGTGCCAGCTGAATCTAGAGTATGATGACGATAGTTCTCGCCATGTCATCATCACCCAACTCTCTCCTTTTTCTCGAAAGTGAAAGAACAGATTTTTCCAGGAATTAAGTGGAGGACGATTACCAAAGAGACTTAAAGACTCTTTGCGATTACAACTTAACAAGAATGAAAACTAAAAGTAATTTTCTTCGATACTTGACGTTCATTTGATGAAGAATATGATTAAACAGTATAAACAGTCGTGTTTGAATTGGGTATTACTACCTTTATCATTATTATTACGCTTTTGAAAAATAAAAACTTTATTGAAGTTGATGAGTAAAAGAACGAAAAGAAAGGCAACGATGAACAACAGTGTTCTTTCACGATGCGCGGACGATAAGTTCGTAGTCGAACCAATGATTATATAGTATCATTGGTCGAACTCTGTCAAATTGACCTTTGACACGGGATGATGTTGCTATAAATAGTCCAACTTGACGGCTTACACTTCTCGATTTCCAACAGCCAAGGAAGAGTTGTTTTAACAACTTGCACACGTGACATCCGAATTTATCACAATACGAGGTTCATGATTTTGTATAAATATATTCAATTTGGGTTGACTTAATGGGATTAACAGTTGACTACGGGTACATCATATCCCTCATTCTCCAAGGGACGACGGGTGGAGGAACGGATATTTTGTATCTAATTTTTTTAATGCAGTTTTCACCGCAAATTTGCGGTGTCTCACACTTGTCTAATAAAGAAATTCGCTAAAAATTTATGATAAGCCTCACGACTTTATTACGTGACGCACATCTATGAAATTTTGCTTGAAGGTAGGGCGTACTTTTCTTTGGTGCCTCTTGCATATTAAGTTTTGAAAAGTTCAGTAGTTCCAGGATAATGGAATAAACGAAATATACTTTTTAATTCACCGTTGTTTTTGTTTATTGTTGTGAATATCGTAAGTGTAAATCCACATGTCCTTTTACAACTTTGTTTTTGTTTACTCTTAATGTCTCCATTCATAGATAGCGTAAAATGACGTCATTGTTGGGAAATATTCATGTCATATTATGTCAACACTACACACACCATGGTAGTGGTATACAATGACACAGTAATGTGTACTGTTTAGGAGTCCAAAAATAAAGACGAATCCAGTCAAAGTAAAACATGTTTGTGTGGATGTGCCGTTTAAGTTTTTGTACAACGATTTTCAATATGGGTGATTTGAATTAACGGTGGCGATGTGGTCGAGTGGTCTAGGCATTGAACATCCAAAGCGAGGGTCATGGGTTCGAGTCGGGCTTCAGGAACTTCGTTTTTTCCTTGGGCAAGAAACTTTACTCCATTTGTCTCACTCCACCCATGTGTAGAAATGGGTACCAACTCTCAACTTAGATTTAGAAAAGTATTCTGCGACAGGCCAGCGTCCTATCCAAAAAAGACAAATTGTCACTTGTCCGCTTCACGCTACCAAAACCGGGTTAAGCTCCAGCCTTAAGGGCATACTAAAGTGATTAACAGTTGACTGCGGGTTTAAGACAAAACACATCCAGCATCACCACCAGCACTGCATACACAAGGACGTCTGAGGACAGATCTACGTGGAGAATAATGGTAGGCAACTTGCAGACGTGCACTCACCATGTATGATGTGATGACGGGTACATCATGTTCTTCATACTCCAAGTAACAATTTTAAATCTCTCTTCTGTAGAAAAAAACTCTAACATCGTCCGGTTTGCCATAATGCCACAAAAGGGTTTTAAAACATCTGAACGTCTTGTTTCTCTATCATTTACGGTGATCTTTAGGTCTGCACTAAATAAACTGACTAAATAATCGACATAAGTGTCTTCCGCTTTACTAGGACTAAATACTTTTTAACTACCAAGAAGGAAAGTTTTGTGTGCTCTGGGTTTGGCGAATTGTTTTTGTTTACTATTGTGAATAACAATAAGTTTGTAACAGTAACAGCGACGAAGTCAAAATATCAATGATGAACTAAAAAACACTGTCAGAACTATTTTTGTTCTCTACCCACGTTTGGCATTGTCCTGACATAAAGAAAGTGGCCAGTTTGTCAGTCTGTTATAATTTGTTCACATATAAAACCGCACCTATTTGTCGAGGTTAGAACAGCGACGATCAAACTCAGAGAGAAACGTTTTATATCTGTAATTTTTATTGCAATTTGTACCGCCAATTTGCGGGATCTCATCTAGCATAATTTTAAAAACCTCGCTTAAATTTCTGTTAAGCCTCACGACTTTATTGCGTGACTCATGTCTATGAAATTTGACATGAAGGTAGGGCATATTTTTCTTGTTTTTTGCATAATAACTTTTGGAAAATTCGGTAGTTTCAGAATAATAACAAATAAAAATGACAACCAATTATTAAAAAATGTTTTGGACGCTTTGCAGAACTGGACAAAAACATGGGTCATGAAATTCAACGAGTCAAAATGCTTGCTAACATTTATTTACCGCACAAAAACTCCATCAATGTTCTAGTATTCACTAAATCATCAGATTTTCGAGAAGGTCCCCGAAAATCCGTACTTGGGTGTTACCATTAGTGACTTTCTAAAGTGATCAGGCCACATCAAGAAAGTGGCAAAAAGAGGAAACAACACTCTTGTTTCATCTTTAGAAACCTAAAAAACCCAGCAACATATCATTACGGGAAACCGCCCACATATCTTTAGTGCTAAGAGCTGTTGACATACAATTCAACAGCCGCCCACAGAGAAAATCAAATTCAAGAATAAAAACACTTACGTCCTTGACAAACGTATATTATATACTCTTTTGATCACGTACAATACGCGATTTCAATTCTTTATGTGAGGAATGTGTGGAGCGTACCAGTGTGGAACGATTTAAGACGATGTACAAACACTCCTCGAAGATTATTGCTCAATAATGAGCTACTTTCGAGCGTATATACAGAATAATCGAGATAAACGAAATGTAATTATTCCATTTCTAATTGAAGCATCGAAGGACATTTTTAAAATTCACCTTTATATTTGTTTACTGTTGTGAATAGCAATAAGTGCGTAGCCACATGTTATTTTACAACTTTGTTTTTGTTTACTCTAGATGTCTCCATTCATTAGAATATAGTAAAATGACGCAATTATGCCCAGGGTGGTTGAACCTCCCACCAGTTTTTATCAATTGCTGAGGGGGGTACCCACTAGGGTTACAGTAATTTGTTTATTGGCTCGTCTTTGATTAATACTGATCAGCGTATTGTTCAAGGTGCCAGTAAAGAGTTGTGGACACAGTGGGCTGATCACCTGCTTATCCGAGACTCTGATCCAAAGAGTTTCCTGATGTGTGTTCAGTCGTGATTGGTGGTCAGGGTGCTTGCATCTATGGCAGGTATCTTGTGTGCCTTTCATGACTAAACATAGGGCTGGACCCAACGCTGCTCTGTGGCATTAATGGGGCTCGATCAAACAAATAAACAAATTGTTGGGGGAATATTCATGTCATCGACACTACGCACGACGTGTTTGTGGTAAACAATAACACACTAGCTCGTACTGTTTAGGGGTAAAAAAACCCCCCAAAACAAACAAACCGAAGCCAGGAAGTCAACATAAAACATGCTGTGTAGATGTGTCATAGGTTTTTGTTAAAAGTGTTTCAATATAGGTTGAGTAAAAGTGATAAACACTTGATTACGTGTACGTCATGTCCATGATACTTCAAGCAAGCAACGCCGGTGTCCATGCTGCAGGAACGGAAACAGCGACGATCAAACTTAGAGGGAAATGTTTTAAAACTGTACTTTATAATTTGCGGGATCTCACCCTTGTTAGAACAATATATACATATACCGCACAATAGAAACACTAATTGCAGCACACATTGATTCAAATTAAAGGGGACCGCGGGTGGCAGATTAGCTCAATTGGTAGAGCGGTTGGCTCTGTCGCGGGCTAGGCGGTGTTGTCGTTCGCTGGTACGGGTTCGCATCCCCACGGTCGACATTCCACTTTTCTTTCCTCTGGCATTTTCACATTTTTTTAAATATATTTTTTGATACTATTTAGAAATGTCACATTAACAGTGAAATATATAAATGAATTATACATGGAAAAGCCAAACGGGCGAGGGATACAATAACAAAAATCATTCCAAGTTAGCACAAGCGCTTTCGACTTTCTCATACGATGTATGTAGTTCAGAGGTGGGCCCAAAAGTTGTCCAAAAACGTTTCGGGTGTAACCCTCCTTCAACAACCTTTTGTTTCGCCCTAAGGTATTTGCATTCAAATTTGCCTTTTCCCAATTTCTAAGAGCTTATTCCAAGAATTCCATTAATGATTAGTTCTTTTCTTCATATTTCTAGAAGATTTCGCTCTCCTTCTCTCAGATTGTCATGAGAGACCCTATAGGAACACTATATTCGTGTGACATCTGGGTTAAAACGTCATGTGGTGAGACGAATTTGGAAGGATCGCAACATTTAAATCAGATTAGATTAGATGAACAATAAACTATTGTAACATTAAACCTTCCAAACATTCAGACGTCATCCACTGATAACGATTTCAACGAAATGATAACCGCAACGATTGTCGACAATAAGATACAGGATTCATTTTTACCAAGGTCAGCAAGAGAGTGATGTAATGTTTGCTATTGTTTGATTCAAAATACTTTGCTATAGGGATGTCTACGGAAAGGAATTTTACGATTTATACCTATTCAATACTTCTTCTATTTTTATCTGCTTTATCTTTATTGCCTTTTGTCGAAAATTTCCGAAACTGTCGTGATTAGCTAGAACTCGAGCATCTTTTAGTGAAAAAAAAATGACATCAATCCAAAAATGATATTTTGTCCTCATATCACTCATTATATAAGGGAACTGGATAAGAAAGAAACATTCATTTAGAGAATACCTTTAGTTACATCTGTGGATATATCCTTTAAAAAATAGTTAAAAGTGGTATCTGTCAAGAATGCAGAATATTATTCTTGAGGCTTGAGGAAGAGCCTGACACACGAGCGAGACACAACGAGCTAATCGAAGCAAAAATCTTTCAGAACTGTCAAAGGGGGGACTTTTCAAATCGAGTTTCGTGTTTGTGGAAGCAATAGGCCTGTTCGAAGCTACTTTTCTCACATATGTCAATGATTGCATAAGAGCCAAAAACATTTGACAATTTCGTACTCGAATAATGTTGGAACTTCCATGTTCATCAGGG
>JARBEQ010267743.1:0-10076 GCA_030265355.1 Tritonia tetraquetra
GGAGAAAAATACCCGACAGTGTCGCTGCCGGGATTCGAACCCGGTACCTTTCGCTTCAGAGGTGAGAACCATACCTCTGTGCCACTGGGACCCCCTGATTTGACCCATAGAGAATACAATTAAACATTTGAGTCTCACTTTTCATCGTGGGGCAATTCCACTTAAGTCCCTTCTGTGTTACTGAAACTGGATTAAGTTCTTAATCCTAACCTATGTTTACCATGTTGAGACGTCATCTAGAGCAATAATGAAAGTGATCATATTAATTCAGACCATCTTTTTTGTTCTATTACTATTAATACCCAGGCATAAATAGGTATAAAGATGAAACACAAAATTTGACTATGCTCCTCAATTAGATACTGCACTCATTTTTGACATTTTATTTCTAAATGTCTTAAAAGCTTTTAATATGATTTATGAAACCGAATATATACCAAGTGAACTTTTTAAATCTGTCTTCATAACATTTATCGAAGAAACTTGGAACCATCGAATGTGACCAACACTGGACTATGAGCACAATGAAGATCCTTTTACGATTAATCACAAATGCCGCTTAATCGCAACTTTTCCCAAGAAACGGGATAATCCTAAAACTGGCAATACCATGCCTCACATTTTTGGTCGTCTTTTTTCTGCTGTCAGAGTTTGCTAAACGATGATGGCATGTCTTCATTGTCATTAGCCGTAACAACCGTAATGCTAGCCCTAGAGGAAGGACAACACACGTCGTCTAGACAGTCCAGCACAAACAATCGCGTCGTCTCATCACTCGTCTTTGATTACACAATCAAAAGAGTTTCAGCCTCCTTCTAGTGAGGATATTGCACAGACATACCTAGTTGTCAAGTCGTGAAATGACCCTAGATTACTGGGCCAACTCCGGTTAATGGCAATGTCGGATAATGTAAAAGAATTTGCCCCCACCTATCGGTTGCGATTAAGCAGAGTGGACTTTATAAACATTTTGATATTCTGATGTACCGAGTTATTTTTGTTAGTGAACATTGAAAATGTCACTTACAATTGAATATAACATGTTATATTGTAGATGGAGCCAAGGTGCGGACGCTTGATTTTGATAAACTAATGCATGCTGGAGTTTTACATACCAAAATGTGGATTGTTGACAATGCACACATGTATGTTGGTAGTGCAAATTTTGATTGGCGATCGTATACCCAGGTAAAATCAAGAGCATGATGAGAATGAATCATACTTTGTAAACGCTTTCTTTCTTTCTCTTTGTAAACACATTTTTATTATTTTCATTGATCATAGTATAGCATTGATTGATATATCATTTATAGATGCTCATAACAATAAGAATTATGTTTCAATCAGTTTTGGATTGAGATTGAAAGAATTGAATAAAATTTAAATTATTTAGTCTTCTTTCGGTTTTTTTACTGGCTGTTTTATAACATAATATAATCTTTATTTTTCCTGCCTCTTTTTTAATGAACTGTTCTTTATTTTTTCAATTAACAATTGACTTCTTAAAATCATATAAATCAAGTTAATGTACAACAGAGTTTAATTGTCTTTTTGTGTTATTTAATCAAGTGAGAATTTTTGTTTGTTTTGATATAGGTTAAAGAACTTGGAATTCTGATTGAAAACTGTTCCTGTCTAGTCACAGATGTGGCAAAGATTTTTGAAGTAAGTTGAGATGAAATATATTCTTTTCTATGAGAACAATGATAAGGGTACTTTTTTATTGTCTATAATTTGATTATGATGCAGCACTATTTTTGTTATTTTGTATTATTGTCATAAATTCTGTTAACAGTCTACTTTACCTAACTCTGTAATGAAGTGATGTGTCCAAATCACAACATATTTCTGTAGAGACTAGATCATAAGAAAATTTATGTTGTCCTTTACATGTTTAAAGGCTTGGCAGTTGAAAGTCAAAAGATCACTCAATGAACTCTCATGCAAGTTGATAAAGATAGATTTACAGTTTTTAATTTTGAATGATTTTTATTATTACATCTTTGACCATTGTTCACGTAATTCTTTTGTTTATGTGAATTTTTTAAAAGATAGTGCTTTCATGCTGTTTTTATTCATAGGTTTACTGGTATCTTGGAGAGCCAAATGCATCAATACCACATTCATGGCCCAAACCTTACAGTACTAATATCAATGAAAAGAATCCAGTTTCTGTTAATTACAATGACACAAAAGGCCTTGTGTATTTTTCTGTAAGTGGATTCCATGGATATTAGGTTAGATAATCTGTTATTGTGTAAGGTACTCATTATGTATGTATGACGGGCGCTGAAATGACCTACCTGTGTCGATAGAGCCCTAAAACAGCAAAACAAACAATGTGTGTATGAATATGCTATAACCATCTATTCAAGGCAAATAATATGCACAAATGATTGACATAATGAATTTTTGAATTTTTTTTTTTGAAGAGACTAAATTTTCATATTTGATCTTTATTTCTTCAAATATCGATTTATTTTTAGACATCTCTCAACACTTGAAGCATGGTAACAGCATATTTCTGAAAATATGACCAAATATGTTGTGAAATGTAAGCTGTATTTCTGGGAAGTTTTTTCCTTATTTAAAGCAGCAAATTTACTGTTTTCATTATAACTCAGTGGTGGCCAACAGTGAAAACAGTAAATTGTTTACTGGTCTTTACGTATTAATATTTTTCAGTATTTTACTTGTGGTGATAATAAAGGCTGATCACCTGTGTGAAATCATTGGATCCACTATATTTCAAGCTCAATGTACATCTATTTATGGTGATCACTGATCAGGAAACCTGCAGCTAACTAGATATACTGCCCTCTAATGTTTTGTTCAGGGTAAAAGAAAGGGTGGCTCAAACACAGCTTTTTAATGATAAAAGAAAAAAAAAGTTTCTTTCCTTGTATTATGAATAGTAATCAATAAGAACTAACACACAATGCAATTTTTAACAATGATTCTCTCTCCATTCTAGAGTTCCCCACCCCCATTCTGTCCGGAGGGTCGTACAAATGACATTGATGCCATTCTGGATGTTATTAATGCTGCCAAGGAATTTGTTTACATCTCGGTAATGGATTATGTCCCAGCATTTCTCTATTCCGAGCCAAAAAGGTAAGATAGAGCTCAGATATGATTTAAGAGCATTAATGTCTTTCATGCTTTTGACAGGGTCAGAAGCTGGTAGAGATATAGTGCAGCACACAAATCTTGAACACACAAAACTGGAAAGCATGGAAATCTCAAACAGATTTATGTTCCCTGAATGAATTTCTCTATTTTCATTGTATTAGCAACACGGTTATCTTGAACACCCAACACAGACATCGCAAACAAACCAGTCATAAAATTGTGTGATCATGGATAGAATTTTAATAAAAATGTTATCGCTTGTTGCAGGGCAAAAAGACGAGGTGCTTGGAGGGTCGCCTGTCTGTCATTTTGATTTTACTAACACTTGTGTGTGGTCTTTTTATGTGGCAATTAGCATCATGTATGTTTGGAGAGACAAAGGGGGAGGCAGCCAAATGCCATCCTGTGTTTGGGAGTGGCGAATGGAATGTGACCAGTGGCACGCAGTGATTGGATGTGTTAGTGTTACTTACATCATGTGCCTAGTGTCTAATCAAGTGATGTGTTGGCTTTGTCTTATCAATGCATGCCTCATTATTTCTTTCTTTATCGTTGAGTTTCTTCTTATCATCCTTGATTCTTTGAAAAATGAGCACACAGAAAACTCAAATTCATGGAAATCTCGAACAGATTGTTCAAGTCCCGACCAGCTCCAGATTTCAGTGCTACACTGTATGTTTACTATGAGGTGAAGAGAAACTATTCTTAATAATAGTATGGTGAGTGTCCAGGCTCTAGCCATCTGTAAGTGCGAATAAGCCTATCCAACAAAAAAATGTTTTTCTATAAGCTTAACCCTTTGGTTGCTACATTTGCCAAAAGGTGATGGCTCGGGTGTGCTTGCCCAGTTCTACATTCACTGTAAGGCGAATGACACCAAAAAATAATATGGGAATGCATCACTCGCCGACATTCCAGTAATTTATGAGTTATTTCCTTTCATACCTAACACCTCGATTGATGCCTCCAAGAGTTTTGACTCATCTAGACCTCCAAATTCGTCCGTTTTCCTCAGATTTTCATCTTTGTTTACATTACAAAATTTGATGATGGGAATTCATTTGAAAGTAACTAATTGACTCTGCCAAAGAATATTTTGCAGATACTGATGATTTTAGTTTGAATTCAGGTTCCTGGGGTCTCTAGTGATGTAATTGACTAAAATAGACTGATATTGAGAGTTGACAATGCAGGTTGATGTCACCAAGAAGGGGGCATGTCACTTTAGGAATTATAGAGTTGCTCAAAAGTACCATCTTTCTACTCAAAAAACCTTAGCATTTGAAATGCATTTGAGTCCAAATAGGCTTAGCAATCATAGGGTTAAGCCGTGTTTATGAATGATTTTGGTGAAAGCTACACTTATGCAATATTTTTGGGGAGCTACCATCACCATTTGAGTTGTTCCTTTGAAATTTCAATACATATTTATACTGTATTTATTTTTCTACCCCAGGTTTTGGCCTGCAATTGATGATGCACTTCGCAAAGTTGCTTACAACAAAAATGTTAAAGTAAAATTACTTGCTGGTAGCTGGGAGCACTCTTACCATGATATGTTTAAGTTCCTGAAATCCTTGGAACAGTTCAACTATCTCAAAGATGGCAAGGTTGATTTAGAAGTGGTGAGTCTCAGAAATTTCTTTTTTATCATGAATAATAATACATTGTATCATCAGTTTTATTATTGCTATATTTTAAATATTCTTTTTTTTTTTTTTGTAGCTCCGTTTTAAAGTAATTAAGATGTTAGCATTATTCAAAGTGTTTGGTTAACTTGATGTGACATTTAAATTGGCTACCTTGACCTGACTCTTAAATTTAAATCACACTTTTCCGGGCAGATGGTGTGTTGATGGTGTACACAATGGTATGACACTACACTGATCAATGAGTACACACTGATGATAATAAAAACCATATCCGGAATTCCCTCTAGTATGACATAGAGTCATCTGTGTTTGTTTGTATACATCTTAGCTTGAAAGTTGGCTTTTGCTTAGACGAAGGGGTGTATGTAACAATGTTGAAATTGATTGTGATACCCTGCTTTATCATCATTTATAATTAACCCTTTAAAAGCTATGAGCTTTGGGAACATATTATTTAAGTTAGGGCTGTTTACAGAACAGGTATAATATAAAACAAAATTTACTATTTTACAATAACCATATCATTGGTGAAAACAAACAAATCATATCGTTGCTGTGGTATAAATGTTTCTTGTGAACATCAGATTGGCGGTTATTGAGGTATTAACTGACAGGAAGTATGGTTAGATTAAAACCAAACCCACCTGGAAAGGTAGAAATATGTAGGGAAAGGGGTTAATCACATATACTGATATTTAGATCCATGGGCTACTACTTAAATCAGTTTGTTACTGAAAAGTAAAGTATTAATAATTGTCAATTTTTTTCTCTATTTTTGTGATTTTTTATACTTGTACAGAGACTTTTCACTGTCCCAGCATTTACCCCAAGTCAGAAAAAAATTCCATATGCCAGAGTTTGTCATGACAAATATATGGTCACAGATCAACATGCATATGTTGGTGAGTTGCTAACTATGACGATCTAATAAAATCTGCACCTCAAAAAGAGAACCAAAATGAATAAGACTTATTTCTCATCTCTGTCACCACTAAGTTAATCCACCCTGGCTAAAGATGGCTGCTGGTTACCTTGTGCTTTTAAGATAATCGCAATATGTTTAGTTTACATTTTCTCTAGACATCTAAGATTGATCATTTCTGGTATTAGTATTGGCTGTTTACACTTTCTTATCATTCCTACTTCCATTTACTGTAAAATTACAACCTGATTATTGCCTTTGAATTTTTGTACAGTTTGGCAAGAGGTGGGATGAATTATGAGTGAGATGATGATGACAGGGAGTTGTAAAATGAAAAAAAATCAGACAAGGATCTAATCAGTTAATCTGATCCCAAGAACCGGATGAAAAAAATCTTCAGCTGACCCAGTGGTGGGTGCCACACAATAGATGAAATTAAACATGTGCTGTGGCCCTGACATAAGCAAAGAGGAGACCTTCCTCACCCATAGACATATTGGTGAAGAAGGAAGGAGTGCCACTCACTGCAATGCATGTAACTGCACTCTCACAGTGATATTTGTATTCTTTTTGGGTGTTTATCCCTTGATACTCATATTGAGCAGGTTGATCTAAGAGAAGAAGAGGAGTTTCTGTTTATTCTGCAATAATTGGAATTGTTATAAATTGTGTATTATCTTCTCACATCAAGTGGAGTGTTTTAGATATGTTTTATGTTGATTATGATGCAATAAGGAGTTTGCTTTCAAGCTTGTGCTGAAATAATCTCTGTATGCTGAAAGTGCCCTAAAACATCCTAAAACAAATATCTTACCATCTGTTTCAGGTACATCAAATTGGAGTGGAGATTATTTTACTAACACTGGTGGTGTAGGCTTCATTTTGAACCAGCCGAAAGTTAACCTCACTTCCTCCTATGGAGATTTCAGACAACAGCTGGAGAAAGTTTTCCTGAGAGACTGGAATTCAAAATACTCAAATGGGATTAAGTGATCCTTCATTCCCAACCCTGATTACACCATTATAGTATCTTTATAACAGCTGACATTTTGTGTTGATGAAATCAGATAAATGTCTTTTTCATGAACTCTAATTTAATACTTCTTTCTTTATCAATAACCTATAGTACCTTTCGGTGTAAGGTCTAATTTAATACCAAATATTGAATGTTTATATACGTATTTGTTTTGATACACAGGAGCACTGTAGAAAGAATGAATGTATCAAGGACTAAGAGTCTTAAATTCTGTACAATAGAGCTTTATTGTTCCATTAATATATTTATTTATCTCAAAATCAAGCAATTGTTATTTTTAAAATTGATAATTCATAATTTATTGAAACACCTCACACATTTTCAGAGTCATGGGTTGTGCCTTTTAATGTAGTCAGCAACCAGAGAGTTGATGAAATGGGAGGCAGCTTATTGTTTTCTACAATTGTCTTTTTTAACACATGTCATTTGTAAAAGGTATAATGGAAAGCAGGGAAATGTAAAAATGCCAGAAAAATAGCCATAGACAGTCTGCCTTTAATTACTCCCATACCCATGTGTATAACGAATACCACTTGCAGTCTCCATCTAGCTTTTCAAGCAAATGGCCGCAGTTGGATTTCACTTATCACTGATCAGAGTTTTCTAAAGATTTTTGTTGTCATTTCTGTGTTGTTCCTCCGAAAGGTTCTACGCCCCTGTGCTTCCAGCAGCCCCCATTTTATTGTGCTTCTTATCAAGAAGATTTTGATCATATTTGATCAAGTTTGCTGTTTATTGATAACTCATTTTTCACAATTAGAAATGTTGATGATTAAATGCAATTTAGAGAAGAATAAAACAGAGAGTTGTTAAAGAAATGAATTTCGTGGTGTGGCAGAGAATGTTTGAAGTAGAAGTTGGAAGATAGGAACTGGGTCTAGGAATCCTAGATGGAGAAATTATGAGAGATGTTTATGAGTCTATGCAGTACGATTTCTAGAAGCCAGTAAGTGGAATCTGATTAGAAATGTTTCATTTTAAAAAGTCACACTATGTTGTTCGTGAAATATCAAATTTTACGCTCCACAATCTCTAGTCCATAGGCCTCAGTGTGTCTGTTACTGTTAACTAAGGGCCATTGCTTCATCCAAGCACCAGTAATTGTTGTATCGAGATCTTTCACTGATTTGTCCTTAAGAGAAGAAGTAATATTTGTTAAATTTTATACCTTCTCTTAATAGATTTCTATATATAGATATGCTCTCCTTGTAAATCTTATACCAAAGAAGTATGGTTGTTACTACATCTAAATCTATTTTTCACTTGAGAGTTTGTACATTATTTTTAATAAAGAATTTTAAAAAGAAGCCACAATGTTAAAGGTTCAGACCTGGATGCTTTATATTGCTAAGATTTTTACACCCTTTTTATCACAGAAAGGTCATATAAAATGTGGAGGTGAAGGTTCAAGTCCTGCCTTTTGAAGGATTTTTGCTCTGAATTTTTACAGTTTTCATGACTCTGCCCTGTAAATCCCTTGATATCGCCTTTCTTTGTTGAAAAGGGAGTAAAATGTCAAACTTTAGAACTTTTTGAGAAGCCTGATTGGCAAGAGAATGCTTCCCATAAAAACTAGAACCACTTCCAAAAAGGTCGAAATTTGTACACAAGAGTCAGTCCAACCAACCTTATTTCTGTCATAGTTATGTTATTTCTAACTCAGATGGAGGCATAACAATCTCGACCTTTCTCCTTGTTCATACACCATCACCATAAATATGAAGGTTTGATGGCTGTGTGAAGATTTTGAACTTTGTTCTGTGACTTGTGGGATATTTTTTATTATATATAAAGCAAATATGTAGTATGAAGGAGTGTGGTCACTCTGTCTTGCTTCAGAATATCAACACAGATGAATGATTCTCCTACCAGGGGTAGTTAGATGGATTGGAAAGAAGATATTGTACATTGTGGTGACAAGATAAAGTAACATTTGGGATTATCACCTGTTATGCCTTATCTATCTGATCCAGAGTTTTTCCACTACTGTGTTCAGCAATGCTGGACATAGAGTTGTGTGCAACACTACATGGCGATAGCATGGATATATAGCATGCTCTAGAGTGGTAGAACCTGCCCAGAGTGGTAGAACCTCCCAGTTTTTATCAATACCTTAGGGGTACCCACAAGGACTACAGAAATTTATTTATTGGCCTGTTTCTGATTGATACTGCTCAGTGTGTATTGCTCATGGTGCCAGTAAAGAGTTAAGGACACAGTTGGGCTGATCACCTGCTTGTCTGAAATTCTTTGATCTATAGCATTCCAGTCTCTGTGTTGAGTCATGTTTGGTGGTCGTGGTGCCTGTATTTATGGCAGGTATCTTGTGTGTCTTTCATGACTGAACATAGGGCTGGCCCCAACACTGGTCTGCAGTTCGATCAATCAAACTATGGATATAACAAAGAAACCACTTAAACTTACAGTGTTAGGAGAAGGAATATCTTCATCAGTTTTTGCATTGTGACGAGTTGCTTCATAAGGCGACCAATCAGGTTTGAGGTCTGGAGATATAGGATCTCTCAGGGTTACCAGTGGCATAGCTCCATACAGGCCCTCTGGCTCTCCAGGACGTTGGAAGCGTAGGTCAATACTCCATCGAATTCTTTGGCTTTTGTTGGGAAGACTGGAAAAATGGCATTCCATTCATTGTAATTTGATACAACACACCTTATATGTGGCAAATTCTGCCCATTTTTTTTTATAGCTGAGGGTGAATATTGTTATGGTCAAAACTTGGGCAACACCTAAGCTGTGACACTCAGTGTGCCAACTTTCCTTTGGTCCCAAAGTTGGCAGTATAACAGTTTCACTGTAATTATACATCTATAAAATACAACAATATTACAAAGACACAGCATGTGCCCCCTCATTGATGGATCGTCACAGTGCAGCTAGCAAGAGGTGTCTTGCTCAAGGACAGTGAGTATTGCTGCATCGCAGGTTTCAAACGCGGACCCCTCCGATCTCTGAGCGATTGTTCTACCGCTTAGCTGCATCGCCCCATATCAATATATATTATCATGTATCAAAATACGGATTCACAATCAAATAAAACGTTGAAGAAAATGTTTTAAAAACTCCAAATATTTATCAAAAACAGTTTGCATCAATATTTCAAAGATGATTGTTTTGAAAGGGGGTCCCAGTTGCGCAGAGGTACGGTTCTTGCCTCTGAAGCGATAGGTACCAGGTTCGATTCCCGGCAGTGACACTGTCGGGTATTTTTAACCTTGAAACATGGTGAAAACCTATAAGCCACTCCCCTGATCCTATTCAGGTAGGTGGGATCAAGAACCTAGTCCTATCGGAGACGGAAGATAAACTCGGAGGT
>JARBEQ010267765.1:0-10075 GCA_030265355.1 Tritonia tetraquetra
CCCCCCCCCCCCCCCCCCCCCCCCCAAACAAGGTTATCAGGGCTAGGTACTGAGATAGGTAGACAAAGAGGTAACAAAACATAACAAAATAATGTCGTTCTAACGCCCCTAACAAGACAGTGCAAATGTTCCCTTTCGTCACTCAACAAACACAATAAATGGCAATAAAAGGTGCAACACGTAGAGGCATGGTAGTATTAGCAAACAAAATCAACAATAAGATAGTCAACTCGGCGTATTGGTGAGGATACATGTTAAATGTTAACACGTAGAGGCATGGTAGTATCAGCAAAGGTAATCAACAATACGATAGTCAACTCGGCGTATTGGAAAGAGACGCCGAGTATATGGTGGTATATTATGTTGTTGATGACCTATCTATGCTCTACCAAGAGTTTTTGTTTTTTTTAATTATAAATTTTGGAGCGATGACAAAGCTACCAGACGTCCCTTGGAGAAGAACCGTGGAGAAGAAAAGAACAAGATGGGGTAGGTAATGTTTGAACTTCCAAAAGGGACAGAGCACAGGGACGTAGAACGTTTCGGGCCACAAAAGATAGGCCTATGATAATGGGTAGAGAACATGGAGCCAGGTGTGGACTGCTGTCAATGATAGAACCCAATGGAGAGAGGAGGAGTGGGCATTGTGGTGGTGAGGGACACGTGGCCCCTTTCATCTCTAGCATGACATGTTGGTTACGGGGACAACGGTTTACCCACCTTGCAACAACAGACGAATGAGAAGGTGTCTTTCAAAGACATGCATTAAATTACCAATGAATGAGAGCGTTGATAAATAGGACAGCCGACTTACGATGGATTATCGGTAATCCATTATGATTTGATTTCACCAAACAGTGTTGCCCCAAGCTCGAGGCCACCACAATGCCCAATAAAAAAAGCAGGATCGGGTAGAAACGGCAAGCAGGTGATCGGCCCTTTATATCTGAACAATAAGCGTCATAATAAGCAATAGGTCTTTAGATAGGTACCGTAGGCTCAACCCCACAGTATCTGACACATGATGTGAACAATATACGGTGCTCTACAATTCTTCACAGAGTCTAAGACGAATTTTTTCCACTGATCTTTGTGGATAGATATTGTGGAAAATATTCTCTTTTCGGATTTGAATCGTTAAAATGTGAAGAAACAAATTCACATTTTAACGATAAGATATAATTTGCTATATTATTGAATTTGGGTGTTTGTTACTTTTTGGGGTGGGTTTTTTTTGGGGGGGGGGGTGTAATCAAAGATCATCTACAAGTATAACTGTTTCTTTTTTCTCTCGCAGTTAACTCATTTATATTTGAAACAGAGACTGCGCCTTGCAATAAGAAAACTTGTAATCATCACATTATCATTGTTTCCATGGTCACTGGTCAAGGCTGTGGATGTATTCGGATCTTTGCAAGAAGATAATAGGACCATTAATTTTTGGTACAATTTTTGAAATTAAAAGGAAACTTGTGATCGTCTTCCTTAGACGGATCTGACATCATTTACAACATGTCAATGTACTACTTTAGACTTGAAATTAATTCGCTAACTTAAATATGAACGTTGAAATGCCCTAATAGTATGTAGAAAATAAACTCATATCATTTATCTGTAATTTTTAGTTTCATGTATGTTTTTTCTCTGTAGAAAATAGACAATTATCAATGCACTATTTTGCCATGAGCAATTTCTATAAGAGTAAATTGTCGTCGCCATTTTATCTCTTGGAAAGGTGTCGGTGTCTAATCTCCATAGATTCGGTACCGCTTTGTCAACATCTTTGCAAGGGCTCGACAAGGTGCGACTTTCATCTCTCAAAAGAAAACTTTCAGTTGCTACATTATCAATTAAGTTATTGCATGCATTACAGGCTTTACTCAGAAGTGGGCGTGTTCATTATTATTGATCTAAATGTGTGTCGGATGATGTCAATATGATGAATATTATGAAGTGTTTATTTCATAGTTCCTAACATTTGTGTTTGTTATGATGATTAGACCCTCTGTTTTTTACTTTCACAGAGCACTAAGTTCTCAAGATACCATTTACTGAGGCCTTGGTATCTATAGTTGTCAAGATATTCATTGTTGTAGAGACTATGCTTTTACTGAGAATTGAGAGAACCTGTTTATTACTCATGACTTTTCACATATCACACTCCTTACTTGCCTTGCCCAAGGAAAAAAAAAGATGATGCAGGAAAGACTGAATTGAAGTCTTGTCTAACTGCTTTGTTCTGTTCTATATTAGAGGGATAATGGGAAGACTTTTGGGTATTTGTAAAACCGTTACTCCTTCAGAACATTATCTCTGGGATCATCTGAATTATATCTTTGTGTTTGTATTTTTAAAGACAGACTCAGTGACAGTTGTAATTGTAATGATTTTTAATGAACACTCCATGACTCATTGTGAAACCAAAGTAAGAGACACTAATGAGATTATCCACGTAGTCTAGCCTCAAAATGTCTTCCTTTTTACAATAAGAATAATGTATCAATGTCTTGGTCTCATTAAAAACATTAGTTCCAAAATATGCTCTCACTTTGTGTTTAGACTAATGTCCTGGTTTCGAATCCTGGTGGCGATGTGGGGATTTTTTTCTTTGGACTTTCTCAGAGTTTAATTCCTTGTGGAATCAAGTTTTCAGAGATGGACTATAAACCAGAGTCCCACCTTTGATATAAATGACCTATGAGTTGCAACTGGCGTAAAACTGACAACTTAAGAATTTTCATATTTCCTCCAACGCTATAAAGGCCCATTGGTTTTCAAGGACTTACCTTTTTGTCACTGATTAACGGGTGGTCATCTGACTATTGAAAGTACCTTTTCGTATCAATGATGCAACAAAAAAGACTTGGGAAATGAAAGAAAAATATTTTGAAAGTATAATGATGTCTTAAATTTAGGCTGTTCTCGCGGTATCTTAGCTTGATCCAGAGAAATCCAGTCTCATGGTGCTGGCCCTACACTGTAATGGTAAAAGGGAACTGGATAAGAAAGAAAGAAAGGTATCTTAGCTTTTAAGTACAGTACAATGAGATGATTGATATTTAATGACGCCCATGAATTAACTTTCATGGTTATTGCATTACGATAATAATAGTGTTCTGATTTTATTTCCATGCAGATTGATACAGCATCAAAGAATTTGATTTTAATGGTCTAGAACTGTTGACAAGTAATCAAAATGAATGTTTTAAAGGTAAGAAGTTAATAGATGCAATTAAGAACATAGTTTCCAAATGATGATACCAAAACATCTTTAAAGTTGAATAGGATGATGTTCATACTGTATATCATGCATTGTTATTTTTTCTTTCTTTCTTTCTTATATCCAATTCCTGTTTACCATTACCAATATAGGGCTATGAGGCTGGATTTCTGTGGGTCAAGATATTAAGCCAAGCTGGTGATCAACCCACTGTGACCTTTGTGGTACGAATTAATTTTGCCAGGACAGCGGCCTACTCATATCGATTTTCAACTGCCAAGGGTTCTTTAACATGCGCAACATGCACACAGGACCTCTGAGTTTGTTGTCCGTCTCTGATAGGACTATGTTCTTTGATCCCACCTACCTGAATAGAATCAGGGGAGTGGCATATAGCAAGGGTGTAAATCTCTTTTTGCTTTTTCCTCAAATGAAAATGGACTGACAAGGTAATAATGGTCATCCATTTTTTTTTTACCAGCACCATTCTTATCACCACCACGACTTATGCTACTACTACTATTATTACTATTACTGCCACCACCACCACTAATGCTACTCTTACTACTACTACACTACTGATGTTTTCAGATTTTTTTGCGTTTGCCATTTACATCCCTTATATAGGTTTTCACCGAATTTTAAGGAGAAAAATACCCGATAGTGTCGCTGCCAGGAATCGAACCCGGTACTTTTCGCTTCAGAGGCAAAAACCGTACCTCTGCACCACTGGGACTCCATTTTTTTTTCTTCCACCATTTAAAACGTTGTTTTTCTTTCAGTTTTAATGTGATATGATATAAGATTATCTGGTTAGTTTTAAATGCCAGTATTGGGCTTCAAGAACGTGTGGATACTCTAACAAGGCTTGTGAAATGATTTTGTTGAATGGTCCCCTGTCTGAGTGAATGTTCATTTGTAAAAGATTTTTTTATTGATTTATATGTGCCTGTTTTGTCATGGAGTATTAATTACATTATTTCTTTTGTTTTGTCATGGAGTATTAATTACATTATTTCTTTCATATTTCAGGCAGTAAGTATGCCTGCTCCCAAAAGACTTCGGGATCTGATCAGGGAAATACGCTCATCCAGAACTGCAGCAGATGAGAGATCTGTCGTCCAAAAAGAATGTGCCTCCATCAGAGGTTGCTTTAGAGACCAAGACAACACATATCGCTGCCGAAATGTCGCCAAATTGCTTTACATCCATATGTTGGGTTACCCAGCTCACTTTGGACAGGTGAGAGAAATAAATACGATCCTCTGAGGGTTTTTTCTCCCGTTTTGGGGGATAAACTGTCGGTTAATTGTGTAAGATAAATGTAATTGGTGCTATCTTCCTGTACAGTGTTTAAAGAACATTTTTTTTTTATGGAGAACAATTAATAGTGCACTTTTTGTATTGATGACTAAAATCCTAATGAATGGTTTCTTCTTGAATATCAAACAGCTTGAATGTATGAAGTTGGTTGCCTCACCACGATTCACGGACAAAAGAATTGGATATTTAGGAGCTATGCTGTTGTTGGATGAGAGACAGGATGTCCATTTGCTCATCACAAATTCTTTGAAAAAGTAATTCTGTACCAATTTTTTATAATTGGTTTGTTTTTCTGGGATTTTAAAATATTTTTGTTGGTGGTGGCAGGAAAAACAAAAATGACAATGACAACTTTACAATGAACTTTCAAATTTGAATTGTATCATAGCTATTTGCTTTTGTCATACCTTATTTAAATTGTTTGCTAAGGTGTCCATGGCAACCAATGCACCGTGCTATGACGGAGTGGTTAGTTAAGTCACGCTTTTGATTGCACAAGTTTGAATCTGCTACAGTAAAGAAATTCATGCAGCATCTCTTGAGTTGTGTCAGATAAATCATTATGTCATGACCTTACTTTGTTACAAAGCATGTAAATCTAACAATTTACAATATTGTTTTCTCTTTTAATCCTTTCTCTACAATAATGTATCAATTAGCATTTACGAATGTTATTGTTATGGTTGATTAGCTTTACAATTTAGTGATATTTCTTCATTTTTTAAAACACAATCAAATTGGATTTGGGATGTTGGAATTTTTACCATCGTTTTGAGCGAACTGATTTTATCTTTTGAATTATCTTGTTTTGCAGTGATTTAAGCCATCAAACTCAGTACATTCAGAGCTTGGCCTTGTGTACCCTGGGTGCTATTTGCTCCGCGGAGATGAGCAGAGACTTGGCTGGGGAGGTGGAGAAGATGATCAAATCCTCAAATGCTTACATCAAGAAAAAGGTAAGGAACATGACATGTCATAGTTATCAATGTCACATTTTACTCTTGTGGGTCCACAAAGGGTTAGATTATAAGTTCGGTATATATAACTATAGATTTTCCATTTTTATATGTGCTCTATAAATGAAAAGATTATTGAAACATGAGAACAGAGTTATGATCATTGTGTGGATACTTGGGAAAATGGATGGCATTCGTGTTACTTTGCTTGCATTACCCAAAGAATTTTGTTATTTTTTATCCACAGATGGCAGGTTTTTGACACCATCAAAAAAAGAGTATTGAATAATTGTCATTGTTCATGTGAAGTTTAAAAAGATATTGTTCATGAAATATTATTTTTTCTTGCCAGGCGATTCTGTGTGCTTTTGGGATAATTCGTAAAGTGCCAGATCTTATGGAGATATACATTCCTTCTACAAGATCTTTACTCAATGAAAAGAATCATGGTATGTATATATCTTATCTCTTGTCACTAAACGTTTTATAGTCGCAGTGTACTAATGCAAGGAGCATGATTTGTTTTGACTTAATGTAGGTTTGATGCGTTGAACGTTTTACCCCATTTGATGATAAAGGGTTTTTTTGGGAGAGTGGAATAAAATGGATCACATTTTTTCCCTCTAATCTAGAAAACTTTGTCAAGGAATTTATATTTTATTTATTTGATATTTTTCTTCCTCCCTAGGTGTACTTTTGACAGCAGTATGTTTGATAACAGAGATGAGTGAAAAAAGCCCTGACACTTTACATCATTTTAGGAGGGTAAATATTTTGTTTCATTTTCAATTAAGTTTTTTGAGTTTGTCTTTGTTGTGTTTTTTTTTTGGGGGGGGGGGGGGGGGGGGGGGGGGGAGTGGATTTTTTAAGTCATTTAATATTTTAGTGTCTGTGGAAATTGTACAGTGTTTAATGGGTTTTTTTTTCCTCTCTCTCTCTCTCACAGCTTGTGCCACAATTGGTTCGTATTCTGAAAAACCTCATAATGGCTGGCTACTCCCCAGAACATGATGTGTCTGGCGTCAGTGATCCATTTCTACAGGTAAAAGTCAATTCACCTCTAGAAGTTAGAAGGTATAGAAATTCAAAGATGTGGGGAAAGAATAGTTGTTTAATTGATAATTATTTTGATAAGTTTTTTTCTGTAGGCTTGGAATATACGTCAAAGATCACAATGAGATTTGTGTTGAAGACGAGGAGGATGTATAATTCCCATATTTAATGATCTTAAAACTCAACACCTAGACAGGACTTCCATTACTTTGTGGCAGTCAAATCTCTTACAGGTAGGACGGCACTTGCCAGTAAGATTGTAGGTCCTGCTATGAGTCCCGGATTCATCCTGTTGTTTGTAAACAAACATTTTGTTACATGATTAGCAGTCAAAATCTTCATGCTGTCTTTTTAGGGGAGCACCCGTGGCTCAGAGCAAGTTCAAGTCACGCCTAGTGCAGAATTTGTTTTCTCTGGATCTTCACATTGAATCTTCCCGTGTTCTATTGAAACGCCTTTTATATAACCTTTATGTGTTAAAAAGAGCGCTAAACTTCAAACTTTAGAACTTCTTTTTTTTTCAATTCTTTAAAAAATATAACTGATCGTTACTGCTGATTTGTGTGTCCACGAGTTTGTGAACAGACTATAATAGCGTTTAGTGTTACTGCTTATCACAGGTTGATGTTAGTTGTACCATTTTTGACTGGAAATGTTGTTTCCTCTTTGTTTGACAGGTAAAGATTTTGAGATTGCTGCGTATTCTGGGCCGAGGAGATTCGGAAGCCAGTGAGACCATGAATGATATTCTAGCACAGGTAAATACCTCAACAATGACTCTATGAAGTGGTGATGGATGTATTGATTTACAGTGCACATGTTATGAATTGTGTGTTGTTTTGGAGACAGCTGAAACAGACTTGCTATGTCCTGTTTGTTGGGTTTTTACAAGGGGCTGTCCTGTTGTGTAGTAGGGTTTTGTGTGTATAAATTTTAAACTTAAGTTTTTACCATTTTAATCAGTGTCCTGTTTTCTGTCGTCTTGTCTTGTTTTACCTTGGTTAGGGCAGGCAGGCCTGCTGTGCTGAAGGATTATTTTCCTCTTGATTGAATTCAATTTGTCTTCAAGTTATAATAATTGTACATTAGAGATTAAGTTGACTATATTTTCCACGTGTGTTTTTTCCTTCCATCAGGTGGCTACCAACACAGACACCAGCAAAAATGTTGGGCATGCAATTTTATATGAAATTGTGCTGACTATAATGGGTATCAAGTCTGAAGCTGGATTACGGGTATGGACTTTTAGTTGTTATTCGGGAGTCAAAGTTGCTTGAGAAATGAGATCAATTGACATTTTGTTCTTTTATTTGTCTCAATTTTGTTCGCACTATTTCAAAATGAACTTGATGATAATGTTTGTTCATGTTGATGTAATAATTTAAAAAGGTTGAATTTGCCATGAATTGCTTGTGAAGTTTCTATGTATCATCAAGTTCCCCCTACTATCCTTACGTATACAATCAGTGCAACTGTCCGTCAGTCTGTAAACTATTTTTGTTGTTGTATTATTGGTGTTTGCCGGATTCACATGCAATTTCTTTCCTATTTAAATTCTGTCTCTCTTTCTTTCTATCTTTCTCTCTCACTTTCGTGTTTTATTTATCTGTAAACTCGTCTAACTCCTTCCTCATACTATATCCTGTTTCATCGGGTGACGGGGATGAGAGTCATTTTTTTACGTTTAAACACGCCACTACTCTCTATCTTTGTTTTTCTTTGCTGTTGTTTGAGGTAGTAAGGGTTTGTTATTGTCAGAGTACAGTTTCAGATTGCTACCTTTTCAATTTTAGCAAATTGTAAATATTATAAATGTATTTCAGGTGTTGGCAGTTAATATCCTTGGAAGGTTTTTACTGAACAATGATAAAAACATCAGGTGAGTTGTGGATTATTGCATGGATTAATCGGCACAATAATCAGGTTATTTATGTATTTGGTTCTCTTGTGTGTGGTAATCGCCATATGTGTTATTGTGTGTGCATCTCATGTTCCTTACAAATTGTCTTCATGGGGTTGTGTAGGTTATTGTTTCATTATAAGATTTGGTCATAGAATGGTTATGGGTAGGATGATTTGTTTCCATTGGAATGCCTGCTGCATTGCTATCAACATCTACCTTTGATTGCCCACAGATACGTTGCCTTGAACACACTCTTGCACGTTGTTAGTGCAGACTACAATGCTGTTCAACGACACAGAACGACTATTGTTGATTGTTTGAAGGATCCAGACATCTCTATCAGAAGGTGAGCACTATGGTTAGTGTACTGTATGAAATGCTTTTTGCGTAACCCTTTGTCGGCAGACTTGCCAACCCAACCAGTATTTTGATACACATTTTGGTCGTTATTACACAACTTTGAGGAAATTTGTTTCCATACGCAAAAATATAATATTTTTAAAATCCAGACGCGGAAAGGAACAATGACTACAGCCGAATGCTGCTCGGCCCAATCGGGGATTTCTCACCCAATAAGTTCATGGCAAGGGAAATAACTCTACAAAATTAGACCCCCATCAATAAAATTCCTGTTGACAATCAAATTGATGAAAAAAAAATATATTTTTAGACACAGAAATAACTTCCCTTTCAAATGATATCTAATAAATACGTGTTTCATAACATTTTGTGTCAAGAGGAAATAGTCCAACGTTGGTCTTTTCTTTTATTTGAGCTTATGGAGTTTTAACCAAACCTTCTAAATGTCCTCTAGGTCAATGAGGCAAAGGCAAAGTAACATTCATATCTGATATTGAATAGTAAATTTTTAGCCTTGAAAAAGCTTTAGTTGATATCTATGTTTGAAGCTTGAATATGGGAACTATTTCTTTTGTCATCAGACGTGCCATTGAATTATCGTTTGCCTTGATCAACCATCAAAATGTGCGAGGAATGATGAAGGAATTGCTCAGTTTCTTGGAGACATGTGACCCAGAATTCAAGTCCGACTGTTGTTCAAATATTGTGACTGCTTCATCAAAGTAAGTCATTTATTATAACTGAAAATGGAGCAGTCAAGGAGAAAGCACACACATTTATGACTGTGTACATATTTAAAGTTTTAAAAGTTATGATTCTATCACTTGAAGATCATTTCAGTGGCATGACCTCCTGTTTTTAGTCGTCATTGGACTCGAGCCCACAAAGCCTAAAATGAAAAACAAATATTTTAAACTCTTTGACTTGTCTGGGAGGGGGTACCAGTGGCGCAGAGGTACAGTTCTTGCCTCTGAAGCGAAAGGTACATGGTTCGACTCCCGGCAGCGGCGGGTATTTTTCTCCCTGAAACTTGGTGAAAACCTATAAGCCACTCCCCTGTTCCTATTCGGGTGGGATCAAGAATCTAGTCCTATCGGAGACGGACAATAAACTCAGAGGTCCTGTGTGCACGTTGCGCACGTTAAAGAACCCTTTGCAGTTAAAAATCGATAAGAGTGGGCCACTGTCCGGGCAAAATGAATTCCTACCAAAAAGGTCACAGTGGGTTGATCACCTGCTTGGCTTAATACCTTGATCCAG
>JARBEQ010267775.1:0-10074 GCA_030265355.1 Tritonia tetraquetra
ACAGAAACATCTAAGTTATGTGTATTTTACATGAATAACAGAAACATCTAAGTTATGTGTATTTTACATGAATAACAGAAACATCTAAGTTATGTGTATTTTACATGAATAACAAAATCATGTTACACATGATCATGCAAAGAGTGATTTGTCGTCACATCTTTCCATTGTAGATAATTGCCAGTTCTGTAAGAATGCATCTGACAAATTGATGACCTTTGACCCTAATGATGTGACCCGAATCAAAGACTTCCTGGAGTCCATCAAACTGGCAGTAAGTTTTGTTATTGTCTGTTAAGTCATTGTCTGTTGCCATTGTCTGTTGTTATTGTCTGTTGTCGTTGTCTGTTGTCATTGCCTGTTATTATTGTCTATTGTCATTGTCTGTTAAATCATTGTCTGTTGTCATCCATTGTCTGTTGTCATTGCCTGTTATTATTGTCTATTGTCATTGTCTGTTAAATCATTGTCTGTTGTCATCCATTGTCTGTTGTTATTGTCTATTGTCATTGCCCGTTGTCATAGTCTGTTGTTATTGTCTGTTGGCATTGTCTGTTGTTATTGTCTGTTGCTATTGTCTGTTGTCATTGCCCGTTGTTATTGTCTGTCTTAATTAGATATATGCCTACAATGTTATAGAGGTTCCCATAGAGGTTCCCATACTCCAGGCCCCTTCTGACAAGGGACATTTCCTATGATTTAAAGAGTTGTAGTATTGGACTATGTTTGCCTATTTCCCTTGATATAGTATAAAAGGAATCATGCTCTATGTGCTTTACATTGTTTAGTTTATAGAGTACCCAGTCTTACCATCACTTGTTTATAGATAAGTATCTTTATTTATCTGACCTTCATAGTTTTTTACAGTGATTTATTCTGTTTAATAATAATAATAATAATAATGATAATAATAAACAATTATTTATATAGTGCCGGTATCCATCAGTGATGCTCAGAGGCGCTTTACAATGATTCGTTCATTAGTTCATTCATTCACTCGGTCACTCAGTAATTGTCATCACAGAACTTTGATAAACAATATATGCTAGGCATGATATTATAAGTATTATATCTAGCTAATCAAACACAGAATGGAAGAGTTCAGTTTTCAGGTGTTTCTTGAACGATAACAAAGTTTGACAGTTTCTTGTCTGGGCAGTTGAGGAGCAGTGGTCTGAAATTTGGTTATTTTCAACGTGGATGTCTTGCATAAGGTTGTCATTACGATGGCTTATAACAAGGTTCAATGATGTTGCCGGCTTCATGTGTTGCTGATTTTACTTGTGGTGGCGGGTGACTGGTCTGTTTCCAATTTTAGTCGTGATTTTGTTCACGATTCTCCGACCACCACGACTGCCACATCTGTTGTTATCATTTCTAAAAAAAGATGAAGTGTTGTTGTAAATTGACACTGTGAGTAAAGTTATGGTAAAAATCACAGTCGTGTAAATACAAATAAAAATGTCAGACTGGTACATTCTCATTGTACAAGTACTTTAAAACTGGTAAAAGTCGTAAAATTAGCTATAAAGATCTGTAGAATTTACAAAAGAAGCATGCACAGGGGTATTAAAGATGAACTTGTATAAAAATCCAATGGAATTGTAAAAGAAACTTGTAAACTAAACAAAATATCCACATGAAATCACACTGGTGACAAAAACACAGCTGCCTCTAGGCACTACACAACAATAGGTTTACATTTTTTGTTGTTGAGCTTAGCATTGCCTTTGTATTGGTTCAGTATTCATATATCTGTTATGTAACAAACATCCCTCATGACCTAGATGGGAGCCAATGCTTGTTGGGTTATATGTGTTGTGATATTTTCTATCTGTTTTATTTTCAGTTTATCCATAATCTCAACAAGCTGAAGAGGTTCTTAAAGCAAGCTGAGCTGGACCATTATGCTTTGTTTAGGTAATTCAATACTACACTTGTCTCAAGGAGAATGAACGGAAAAATCCTAGGGGACTAGAACTACTCTTGTCCTGATATGAATAAATGAATTTATGATTTGGGGGTGGAAAATAAATGGGAGAAGTGTTGTTTGCATATGTTGTAAGTTGATATTTCGAACAATTTTACGAATGTTACAATGTTACAGTTATATTGAAAAATTATCATTATTATTAAAAGAGTAGTAGAATAATACTATCACTAGGAGTAGAAGTATTAACATTGTTTTTGTAGTAGTAGTATATCGTTGGTGTAATTCTCTACATCCGTACATCCAAATTTTTGATAAACACCTTTTCCCTTTATTTCGTCTTGGAAGGAAATCCTGTACCTTAGGTGTGGAGCATAAAGACCCCTGACAAATAGAAATTGAATTTTTAATTGTCTGCTGAAATCATGACTCTCCACTGGTGACAGTGTTATGAAACTCTGGTAAATCTGATGTACGCGGGTATAAAATCATAAGTGTTTTGCCTCTCCTGTAAATTTTTACTCTGTTGACTTACAAGGTTAGAGAAATCACACTGACAATATGACATTGTTGGAAGCCTTTGGTTTAGTAATAGTGATCTGAGGGCTTACATTTCAAATCCCAATATGGTTAAAGAGTTTTAAAGGCTTTTTATTTCTACTGAGCGGGTTCAAATTTTATTGGAGCTGAACTATGAACAGGACATCCCACCTCTGAAGTGATCTTCAAGTTTTGAAAGGAGCATATAACATAACTTTTTAGAATATTATTTTTTTGGTATTAAGGTATGTATATACCCACTTTGAATGACGTTAGGAAAAATATTTTTGGTAAAAGTGATGATATATTGATGTGTTTATAATATAAAGTTACTTTTTAGTTACCGTCTGCTTGAAAAAGTCAAGATGATTACCATTACAGTCAAACTTTATTATATCGCTTCCCGTTAAACTGTCATTCTTGCTTCCTGTCTGCTTTTCACGATGGTACAAATCTGATAATTTTTTCACTCATTCTCAAATCTTTTTTATAACGCTATTCTCTTTATAACACCAACTTCCTTTGGGTCCCAGATTTGGCAGTATAACAAGGTTTTACTGTAACCTACAAAGTTAATACCTGTTGTTGTATTTGAATCCTCCAGAGCCCTGTCCTACCTCAAGAAATGTGGCTGTGGTAGCCTGATGCTGCGTTATGTCAAGCTGGATGCAGGATCTGAGACCAAAGCTGTCTTGTCAGTGCTGGAGAGTTTCATCAGCTCAACAGGACAGATCTTAGCATGACTTAGCTGTTTATATTCTCCTCACACCCTACTAATATAGACGCAGATCCCACTCTCTTTGAATGATAGGATTCTTCTACTCCTTATCTTTGTCTTACTACTTCCCTGGGTGATATTCACTCATCTGATAATCACAGCTCACATAGGAAGAGGAAACACGAAATGTGAAATGTGTCATGCCTATTGGTCAGAATCGTGTTTAATGCTGCATCAAATGAACACTACATACCACTACAAAAGTGTTTTATCTCCAGCTCAACAAGTAACAGGGTAACATTTCTGTTCCTTTGATATTCTCTTGAACATTCCAGAAATGAATAAATTTGAGTGATAAAATTGCCAAGTGGGCACTATGATGAATGCTGTCATTCTGAGAGTTTGGGATCTCACTCACATCTTGATATATATCTAGGTACCGTATTCCATGATATTGATATTGAGGGCTTTGTGTTTTCCTCTTTACTTGGGTTTTTTCCTGTGCACAAATTTTGTAATCATGTTCAAAACATTTTTTTTCCTATATGTTGTTTATATACATATTATGTGTTCATGCATTTAATTATCTCTAGCCATAATTTATTTATTTGTTACTCAAGACATGGAACAAATTATTTTTCTAATTCAGTGAAAAACGTGTTGACTTAACCTTCATTAAGGGATTTTCAAAAATCTTACATGTTGAGATGTGTTCTGGGATAAACTCTATGTGTTAAAACACATTCTAAATTCATATACCATATTTATCTACTGTTGGGTGGTTCTGTTTACAAGTAGGACATGGTTCGTAAGGTTGTGAAAAACTTTTTGTGTATTAATGCCCGCCTGCATCAATGTGTATTAATGGCCGCCTGCATCAATGTGTATTAATGCCCGCCTGCATGAATACATTTTCAGTCATCAGCACCATTGCTGTGACATTTCTAAAATTTTGGCAGCTTACCCCTGCTCTTTGTTGAGGATATGAAATTTTAAAACAAAATCTTTCCTTTGGTTTAAAATGCTTGTCCATTTGAATTGGTTAAGTCACTTGCCTTTGAATGCGGAGGTCCAGGTTTGAGTCCTGCCTTGTGCAATCATTTTTCTATGGACCTTTCAGAGATTTCATGGCGCTGCCCTGGAGATTTATGTGTAATCTTCTCAAGTTCTTTTTAAAAGCTTTTGATGAGGCCTTTCTGTGTTGAAAAGGCCATAAAATTTCAAATTTTAAGTTGAAAATGAATGTTGAGTGTATTTATTTTGACAATGGTCGCTGTACAAATTATTCATGTTATTTACAAGTTGGGAAAATTTAATTCTCAAATATGTTGAAGTTTACATTGTATAAATGTCAGTTAGACACAAAAGAGGAGAGATATTTTTGCCCCAAAAAGACAGGGAGTAGATATATGTGTTATAAGCAACATAATACTCACTTAAGTTGTTTCCTTTGGAAATGAAGTGATGTAAATCTGAGATTTGAAATGTATATACGGTACATTAGATAGCATTTGCGAACAACTTTTCCAAATTTCTTGCGGGGAAAATGATTTATTAAGGTTAACTAGTTGAAAATTGATTTTCATGAAATGCTTAGATTAAAAAAGATGTTTGCTCTTGGAAGAATTAGAGGGTTTGCTGATAAGGAATAATGTAAGGGATTTTCCTCTTTACTTGTAGCAGAAACTGAAATTATTGTGATTTTACAGTGTCCTTAAAGTACATGTTAAATGTAATTGGTTCATTGTCTTTGACAAATAGACTACTCTATTTGTGACATAGTCCTTGGATTGTATTCGTATTGACATATTTAGCTTGACTTAGGTAGTTGCTGTAGGTTGTTTATTTTGTAGCTCCTTTTTTGTGTAAACACACAGTGCAATATGCTGATTTTACTTTACACGTTTGTCATTAAATGTAATTACATCAACTATTTTTTGTCATTATGAAGGGATCCACACTTACTTGTTTACTTACAATTCTTGTGTTCTTTGCATGTGTTACAGTTTCCCCTCACTAGATATTATATTTGATGGGATTGAAATCATTCTCATTCATTGTGTCAAATTTAATGTCACTTTTTTTTAAAGCTCATCCATTTTATCGCTGCTGTTGGATTCTAAACATACAAGTGACATTTTTCATGTTCTTCTTGTGATGCAAATATACGTTTAGACCATCTGAATTTGAGTAGGAAAAACTTGTACTGAGATCACTGCACAAAAATAGCCATTTTGATCGGCTAACAACTTTCCTGTTCGAAACAGGATTTTTTTTCATTTATTGTTTTTTTTGGTTGAAAATGGCTAAATTGAGAACATTTTTAGAATCTGACAGCGACTTTCAGCTGATGTTATATTTCATAGACTTGGAACCTTGTTGAGTATAGTCATCGTTGGTGTAGAGACACTCTCATGTCATATCATAATATCCTTTTTAAAAAGCATCCAGTTTATGTTATGTATGACTTCACTATGTCAAAAAGAGTGAAAACTTGAAAAGTTGGGATTTTAATCTAGGGTTTATGACACAAACTTTGAGACTCTAGACTGAAAGTGCAAAGAATTATTTTCCTCATTGTACTGCACTCTATCAAAATCTGTTGCTAGCAGTGCAAATTGCATCACATTTAAGACTATTTTGATTTATAGCACTGACTTGTATAGCGACGTCTAGTCAAGTTTTCTTTGAATAATGTATATGTTTGATAGTTTGTTGGAATGGTGGAGATAAATGACGATATGAATAACACAAAAACATGTATACCTGCTATGGTGGTAACTAAATAGCACTACAACTCGTTCATCGCTTTCAAAAGGTTGAGTTTCACTGACATGAAATTATCCTTTGCCAAGATGCTTCAATCCAATTGATATATTTGGCATATTTTTAGATAAGTTATCATTTATTTTTTGGGCTACGATTCTGTGATAGGGTGTTCTATCCAAATGCTATCATATCACCATTTGTCAGTCGTGCTAATGCAGGATTTTTTTTCTCTGAACCTTTCAGAGTTTTCATGGCTCTGCTGTGAAATCTTCTCAAGTTTTGTTGAGTGACCTTTGATATGACCTTTGAAAAGGGCTTAAAACTTTAGAACTTTTTAAAAGCGTCGTACTTCATACACTTCTGATGTGTCATCATTTTATAATAAAGAGAGTGCTAACAATAGAATCGTAAAACCAAATATACGATCTACGAGTTAGTCATACCTAAAAGTACCAAAGTTAGCCAATTGAAAAATGAGCCATTAAACACCTTAGGAAACACTTTTCTAAACACTTTTTATAATGATTGAATTATTTTTTTTGCTTAATTAATATCCTATTTTGAGCCAAGTCTGTCCCACTGCCACCCACTTTTTTGGTGTTCAATGGCGGTGTTAACTAGCGTCGTGAAAAAAAAAGACCCCCCACAGATGTCTAGAGTCGTCTGTGGCCGGTTGAGGTATGTTTAGTCAGGACGTTGGGCCAGTGTAAGTATTAAAAGTATATATCATTTTTTCAGCCAAATTTGTTAAGATTTGAAAGAAGAAAAACTTTTTAACACAGTACTCACAATAAATGTCCATGATATACATCTAAGACCAACTGGTTGCCTGCGACCAACTGGTTACAATGGGACCAACTGGTTTCGATGAGACCAACTGGTTGCCATGGGACCAACTGGTTACGATGGGACCAACTGGTTTCAATAGGATCAACTGGTTGCCATGGGACCAACTGGTTCCAATAGATCACATGTGACAACAATTTGCCAACATCTCCATGATCTTCTCCATTTTTCCTGATGCTTTGTATGCACCATTTGATTATCAATATCGATTTGATTAGATTTCAAGTAAACTCATAGTTGGCACAATATTTGGCAATTAAAGATCCACACGTAGCCTCCACCAAGGCAGATATTGATATGCATCATGTGTGAATATCCACAAAGGGATGTAGGAAAATTTATGTTACATTTTGTTATGATTCAATTAAGCTTATATTTTATTGTAAAAATTTGCCATTGTAGAAGGTTTGAAATCAGCTACCCCCGAAATTAGTGTACAAGCGCTGTAATGTTTTATTTACTTAAGTTTATTAATGGCTGTATGTCTGATCTCCATATGGAAACACTCAAAACTATGAGTTGTGTGTTTCATCTTCAAACTTACACAAGTTATCAACTGACTGAAAGTGCCTTGTGATTTGCCCTTTCTCTCTTTCTGTTTTCTGTCTCCTCTCCATCTGTGAGCCATCTTCCTTCTTTATGTCAATAGTCCCTTTCCAATCCTCTTCCTCTGTCTCCCTCTTTCCAATCCTCTTCCTCTGTCTCCCTCTTTCCAATCCTCTTCCTCTATCTCCCTCTTTCCAATCTCTACCTCTGTTGTCAAATGGGAATTTTTTTATATCAAGTTATTTACTTCCACATTGTAATCCCACTGTACTCAGACGCAGCACAATGTAGAAGTAGAAGAACCTGCTGCCTAATGAAGATGTCATTGCACTGCTCACATCAAAAAGGGACACAACAACAACAACAACAACAACCGTAACAACATTGGAATCCACAAGTAATGTCCTATACACCTGCACACTTCTTCTTATGAGATATTAAATGATATATGTTTCACTGGATGAACGACGTTGAGGTTTATACATACTTGTTCTTCAATCTGTGTTGCAGTATCAGATGAAATTTCAATTGATCTAGTTTTGTTTTTGCTTTTTTTTTGTTTTTAGTTTGTTTGCTTTTTTTTTGTTAATTGTTTCATTTCTTTGTTATGGTTTCAGTGTCGAGTATATTTGATTGTGGATTCTGATGACAATTTTTACATCGTTCCCAAACAAATTATACTCTATTACGTACAATGAAGGAGAGCTCATCAATACAGTTTTACTTCAACGCTAGCTGACCTGTCTTAGGATTACACTCCAAATTTTGGAACTTGTACAAATGTTGAATTGTTATTTGACTTTCTTTCTTTTGTTATCAATTCCTGTTATACCTTTCGGTGTCAGGTTGTTATTTTACTTAGCATAATATACTCCTACATTCTTGTTTATTATGGAAAATGTACGATAGATTTTATTGTTCTTCTTTGATGGTTTATTGAAGCTGTTTTGCTGGTTATCTGCACAAACCTCTTACTTGTCAAACAATGATAATGATTCATGCATATATTATTATACTGTATACAACAAAAAACTCAAAAGATTAAATAGTTATAATATTATAATGGTACTCCATACTTTCTGTATGGCCTTTGTTTTGTTTCTTCATGTGTGTGCAGGAGTGGAGAAGAAGAGGAGAGTGAATGGAAATGACCTTTGATGATACAAATGTTGAAGCGCTCATTTAGGTCTGAGATTTGAAATGTTGTTGATGTTTGTATTTGTAGTTTTTTGGTATTGTTCATGTTTGTAAATTTCCTACAGTGGAGTCTGCTTAATATAAACTCCTAGGGACCAGACAAATGTGTTTATATGTTAAGCTTGTTATATTGTTTGTTTGTTTGATCAACCCCCATTAATACCGCAGAGCAGTGTTGGCACCAACCCCACTTTCAGTCATGAAAGGCAAGCAAGACACCCAATATGAATGCAGGCACCCCGACCACCAAGCATGGCTGAACACAGAGTTGGAAATGCTGTGGATCACAGAATTTCAAACAAGCAGGTGATCAGCCCACTCTTTATTGGCTCTGACACCATGAGCAATACACTGAACATTATCAACCTTAAGCAAAGCCAATAAACAAATTAGTGTAGCCCTTGTCACCTCTCAGCTATATAAGAACTGGGAGAAATGCCAGAAAGCTTGTTAATAATGAATAAATAAGAACAAAAACGGGATATGTTTGGGGGTTTTTTAACCCATAATTTATTTTAAAATAGTCGGTCTAAGTGGAAGTGTTCCTTCACTGTACAGGATGTCTCCACGTCACTTAGTTTTTACCTTTAGTCAGAAGCTAACCTTTTTAGATTCTGTCAAAACAGTTTGAATCTAGCTTGAGACAGTGAAATATGTTTCTGTTCAATGCGGCCACATCATTGGGATTTGTTAGTTATTTGAATAAATAGCAAACCTTTTCAGGTGGGCAGCAAACCTTTTCAGGTGGGCAGCAAACCTTCTCAGGTGGGCAGCAAACCTTTTCAGGTGGGCTAAAAACAGGAGGCCTTCTATCTACACTAGGCATGTCAAAGATCTCTAAGCAGCACAAATAGAAGGGCATTTGTGACCTGCCCTGTCAAAATCCAAGACTAATTTATCAAAATCTGTCTCCATCCAAAGTGGCAAATTCTCCCAGTTTTATCAATAGCTGTGGGATTGATAGCCACAAGGGCTACAGTAATCTAATGTTCATTGGCCTGTCTTTGATTAATTACTTTCTTCTTCTTTCTTTATCAATAACTTTTTAGTACCTTTTGGTGTAAAGGTGCTTTGATTAATTACTGTTCAATGTATATTGCTCATGGCGCTAGTAAAGAGTCATGAATACAGTGGGCTGCTTTTCTGAAATTCTTTGATCACTCAGATCATTACGGTCACGCCAAGACATTGTGATCAAACCGGCCGATAAAGGAGGCGCCGTGGTAGTTTGGGACGCCAAACTCTACGAGGCCGAAGCCACGAGACAACTACGGGACGCCCGATCCTACGCCTCAGTCCCAGGAGATCCCACTGTCCGCAACAACTCCGTTGTTAAACAGACTCAGGACTCCATCCCCGAGGAGTCTATGGCCCTTTATCTCTACCCCAGCGACCTGGGTAATCCCAGGTTTTATCTTCTCCCGAAGATCCACAAGGTCCGCACCGCACATGATCTGCCACCCGGCAGGCCCATAGTCTCCGCCATTGCGTGCCCTACGGAAAGGGTGTCCCAATTTCTGGACTCGGT
>JARBEQ010267786.1:0-10073 GCA_030265355.1 Tritonia tetraquetra
ATGGTATATATGTTTTAACTTCATATTTTGTAAACATTGCTCGTCACTGCCCATATTTCTATGTTATGCGCCTTGAGTTATTAAGTATGGAATAAGGCGCTCTAGAAATAAGCGTTATTATTATTATAATTATCATAAACCGTAAGCTTGATATTACTGTTACAGTATTGCTGAGTTTGTAATCACACGATGAGTTGTTTTGTTTTTCTCCCAAAATCATCACCTGGGCGAATCGGATCAGATTGTAATATTTCGCTGTATTTTGAGTGCTACTGCCCGCAACCCTAACTTTTGGAGACCTTGCGGTAATATTTTACTAATATAATTTTTCTCAAGACTCACCTTGCACATTCATCACTCTTTCCACATTAACATTGAGCAATTTTCTCTTTTTAAGTTCTGCCCTGATTCTGGCCACCTGTAGAAAGAATTTTTTAAAATTGAGAATGATCAAGTCCAGCCCCTGGAGGCGAGGTGAGGGGTGTGGGGTCAAGTCCCAAACTTCATTGTTTTCTTGGATAAGAAACTTCACTTTGCCTCAAACAACCGATGAGTGATTAAGATAATATTACAAGACTTCCAAGGTGAGGGGTGTGGGGTCAAGTCCCAGACTTCATTGTTTTCTTGGGTAAGAAACTTCACTTTGCCTCAAACAACCGATGAGTGATTAAGATAATATTACAAGACTTCCAAGGTGAGGGGTGTGGGGTCAAGTCCCAGACTTCATTGTTTTCTTGGGTAAGAAACTTCACTTTGCCTCAAACAACCAAGGAGCAGAAATGGTTACCAAGCCTCAAATGAGAGTTGGGAAATTAACCATGATACAGCAGCAGTATTATATCTGCTTCATGCTATCAAAACTGAGGTAAGCACCCACACCATGAGCCTCAAAGCTTTTAAGGACATACAAGTTCACCCCCTAATACTCGCATGTGCAAACTCCAATAATGAAAAAAATTCAATTATATCATGTATCACAGATCACACCAAGTGCCCATCACACCAGTTCTCCATTGTATGATAAGTGGACTTTTGAATAACAGATGTAGTCCATACCTGATCAGAGTACGGGGCAACAATGCTGATTCCATTCTTATCAAAGGGTCCCCAGGCGGCAGGCCACTTCTTCTTGAGTTCGTCCACCCTTTCAACAATTTCATACACCTGAAGAGATTTTTAAAAGTCAATGAATTGAAAAAACAAGGAAAACATTTATTCTTTCTTTCTTTCTTATCCAGTTCCCTTTTACCATTACGGTGTAGGGCCAGAACTATGAGGCTGGATTTCTCTGGATCAAGGTATTAAGCCAAGCAGGTGATCAACCCACTGTGATAAAAAGAGACAAGCCGCCGGAATGTTCCTTGCCGAAACCCGGGATCGAACCAGGGACCTTTAGATCTTCAGTCTAACGATCTCCTAACTGAGCTATTTCGGCTGCCGAAAACAATTATCAAACTGATAAAATAGATAAGTTAGGTATGTTGACAAGCAAACTAGTATCTAATCCTTGTTAAAACTCATAAAACTGGAGGCAACAAAGACTGTTGCACAGAAAAACATTATCTACAATTGAGCGTGATGTATAAGGCATAGAAGGATAAGATGGGAAAAGTTACATGGAGAGACCAGAGAGAAAGCAACATAAAAGTAAAGCATAGCACTTATATGGCGCATATCCACAAAGTTCATCATGCTCTATGCGCTTAGCAATGTATAGTTAACCCCCGGCAGACCATAACACTCCTGTATCCTTCTCAACTCCATGAGGAGTATACATTAGGCGCTTCAGCACTAGCATTCTGACAAGATCTTTCGTTACCCTCGGCGGGGTACTCATTTACACCTGAGTCGAGTGAGGTAAGCAGAGTTAAGTGCCTTACCTAAGGGCACAGCACCCGAGTGGTCACCCGTCCAGACACCGATCATGATCAATGTAGCTTGACCACGCTTACCAGTTCAGCGTGCTAACCGTTCGACCACCAACATACTGGGAGAGAGATATCAGTTGCCTGTGAGTTTGTTGTTTCACTCGCATAAATTGTCTTTCTGCTCAGTAATTCGGCAGTGCTTTTTGTTCTGAGATAAGCTTCCATGACCTTTTATCTTCCAAGACTGAACCCAAAATTCAGTAGCGGTTTGAAATCAGTTTTCCTTCTCCTAAACAGACTGTTAACATATCTGTGACAGCCTCAGTGCTTCTACCTGTCACCTCTCCTAAAAAGCCATATTATAGAGACAATGAATCCATATAAAGACTTCGTGTTTGAAAACTGCAGTACCAGTATGAAAAAACTTTTTGTCTTAGAGTTAGAGGCAACACTTTTACTCTTAGTCTTAGAATACTGGATTCATGACTGATGATTACAAATTAAGGTGAAAACTAAATCTCAATGCTTTTCTTACTTCCATAGATGTAATAATAATAATAATAATAATAATAATAATAATAATAATAATAATAATAATAATAATAAAGAATATTTGTATAGCGCCTTCCTTCAAAACCCCAAAGCACTTTACAGTTTCTAAAAATACCGTAAGATACAATCACGCAACATCTAATTAAAGTTAGCAATACATATTTACACTCATATAAAAGCAAGTTGACAACACCACACCAAAAAGTAACTGAAACGCTAATACTGCTACACCGGCAACCGGTAAAGCACATTGTAAATAATACTAACATACTAGACAAGTGATCTTATGCTATAATATTAATATACCACTAATTACAACATATATTATCAAATAGAAAGGTTTTCAGGTGTTTTTTTTAAACATGTAGTCTTCATTAAAACCCTGATAGTAAGGTCATATATTAATTTGCCAAATTTTGTTGCAAGTGGTTAAAGCTGCAGATTAAAAACATGTTTGTTCTAATTCAGTTAAACAAAGCCCTAATAATGAAAAGCTAACAAAAGAGATGGTGGTTATATTTAATATGCATTGTTAACTCGTGATTAAAATGAGTCACGGTACAAAACATTGACAGCCTTTTTAATAACTTTCTCACCTCAGACATATTGTAAAAACCTGTGCTGTTTTCATGCTGAACTTCCTCTCCTTTAGCTGCATAAAAGGTGAGAGGGTAAAACTGTTCATGGGGGACAATGTTTCCACTTGAAATGACTTTGTTGTCATAAAATAGCTCTGATGTGAAGTCAACGATAGCTTTGTGGGAACGGTAGTTTTCACACAGCATCACCTGTGTAATTGATTGAAGTAATAAAATAAAAGTTTGTTACAATCTGCAGTATGGAAAAAAATCAAAAAAGAAAAACAAACAGAATTTGACAAGCTGGGGACACACATTTAAGTGAAATAATCAAATTTTCATAGGTATGAAAGGGGGAAGAAGAATATACTAGTAAAGTGACACATTGTTTTTTGCAACAAATCTAAATTTCAATGTCAGTGATGCATTTCTAAAAAAATTTGTTATTGAAAAATCATGAAACTAATTGTGATTCCAGAAAGGTGACAAACACAACTTACCTTGTAGACACACTCTTTAGGATAGTAGTCATGCAGACGCTCAAGAAGAGAAGTATGTAGTTCCTGCTGCCTGGCAAAGTCAGAATATACCTCAACGCTCATCTGGAAGAGAGAAACATAAAACACATATATATCAAAGTCAAGATGCATTGAAAAAAACCAAAAAAATGTGATGAGCCTCAACAAAAAAAATTGAAATAAACCTTTTTTCGAATATTACATATTTGATTTGAGGTGGTAATTCTTGTCAGTTTCACAACACGTCAAGGTCAGTGAAATATAGGTTTGCACTGAATACCATAAACCAACGTATTGTTTCATAGAGCTATTTCAGAAATCAGACAAACATCCACCTTCCTGATGTCCATTCTTCTTATTGTCAGTCCTCATTCTCCTGACCAGGATGGTCATAGTGGAGATATGGGGATGATTGTCTGACCCGTCTGCACCATTCATTTTGGTCTTTTGCTTTCCTGGTGTGTCCAGCTCCCTCTCCTTTGTGACCGACCTTGTTGCGGTGAAGAGGCTTGAGTGGTCTAATGACTTTGAGGGCTATACGGAACAGGTACAACCATATTGGGAAGTCTTCAAATAAAGATCCAGACCAAGAGGTCACAGGGCCCGGTAAGGGGGCCTGAGGTGGCAGCCCCACCATTTACCTAGGAAACAGTGGGGTAATCTCCTATTTGCAAGAACCAAACTGATTCAAAGCAATAGGCAAACCTTACACCGAAAGGTACTAAAAGGTTACTGATAAAGAAAGAAGAAGAAGAGTGTGTCCAGTCCTTGATGTGATCCATCCAGCCCTTGGATTGTCTTCCTCTTTTCCTGGCCCCCCCCCCCTCCAACGTCCCCTGTAGAACGGTTTTGGGCAGGGTATTGTGCCGTAGACATGTCCAAACCATGACAGCTTCCTTCTTTTAACAAAGCAGGGGCTCCTGTGGACCAGCCAGCTGATTTACTAAACTATATACTCCCCTCAATTGCAACACAACAGGAGCGGCAATTTTTTTGTGATTCTTCGAAATAGCTATTAACCAGAGAGTTGGGTGTGGACTCAGTAAGTTAGGGTCACTTCACTACATGATGACTAGGTATGACTGTTGCAGTATTTTTTCTATATTTTTTTCTGAGTTTCACAGACTTGGCACTGTCATGAACATGTCATGGCCTCATTACAAAGTTTTTAGTGGGTTTTTTTGTCTTTTCTTGTTCTTGTTTTGTTTTTATTATTTATGTTTTTTGTTCATTTTTCATGCTCTGAGCTCTCTACTTAACTGTTTCCTGACCGGCCATTTTTCAACTTAAAAAAAAAAGTGTCGACTACAGCATCTTTAAGCAGCCTTTGACGTAGTAAATTTTTAAACAAAGTTGCACAGTTGTAAGAAAATGCTCTTCCAGATTATAAGTATTTCATTAACCTTTCTTTCTTAGTATTATTACAGTTGCCCTTGAAATGTAATTTTTTGGGGGAAAAAATTAGAGATCAAAATGCTCAACTTTACACACCTAATAAGGAAAAAAACAACTCATGATGCCAACAGCTAAAAGATTTTCAGGTATTGAAACATACACATAACGTTCAATTCCAAGCAAAATCTGGCTTCCTTTGGTCTACTGAGTAATACTGTCTGCCGTTTCAAAAATAGATGAAAACGGCCCAAAAATATGGAAAATTGAAAGATTTGATTTTATGTTTAAAAAGCATACAATCTGTCATAATTCACATATTAGAATTTATGAAAAATTTATATATACATACTTAGATATCATAATCCCATAGAGGATGTGAAACATAATGAAAATTCTGAAAGTAAGGTATGCAATTTAAAAAATATAAAAGAATGGAAATTGAAATTAAGAAATGGTCCGTGGACACTAATATGATAATTAAATAAAATTGTTCAATTCAAAATATTTTTTTATCAAACGGGGGGATTTCATAGTCAAAAAGGAAATTAAACATTCAACCTGGACTAGATTTCCACAACTGATCGGCCATCCATCGGCCATTCTTGGTCAGTATGGCGCCAAGATATTTAAAGTCATCTACTTCTAGCTGTTCTCCGTTCATTACTATATTAACTGAGGTGTTTCTCAACGAGTTTACTGATCAATACTTTGCTCTTTTCCTCAAGCACACTTATAGTACAAGTCACAATTGATTTATACACATGTTAGAAGAATTACAATCCATAAATTAAACAAAATAATACAGGACAGACAAAATAATATATAAAAAGCACTGCATGATTACCTGCATGTGATCTCCAGCAAATACAATTCTTGTGTTTTCTGTGGCAACACCCAATGGTATGATTGTCTCACATTCCAAGGACTGACCAGCTTCGTCAATGAAAATGTGGGTGAATGTATCTGAAACATTACCAACAAGTCATTACCTTATTCATCTCAACCGTTTATTTGTAAAGCTGTAAATCAATTAGAGAATGGTGGTAACATAAGATTAATACATGATGTACAAAATGGTGGCAATATTTTGAGCGATCAAATTAAAATAAAAACAAGCAGAATTACCTTTTGGCAGGTCTAGATCAACTACGAAACGTGCAGAACCCAAGGTAACAATAACAATTTTGTGAGCCATAATATCCTCCGTTGTTGGTGACCTGAACAAGCCTGCGTTAGGCCCATCATGCTCAAGCAAAGTGAAGGGCAGCACTTTCTCAGGCACTGTCTCGATCCATCTGTATTTATGCATGACTCTTAATGGTGGGGCTTCTTTGAAGTCATGCAAGAACTCATTGATGTATATATCAGCGGCACTGAAAACATAGATACATAATCTCTATCAATTTGTAATTTAGCTTATATCTTTAGTGTCTACATTTCACTATTTTCATTTTTTATGAAAAACATAACACGATGAACAGATCTTTAATAATACATGCAAGATCTCTGAATTATATCTTAATAATTACTAAATACTTTTTTACTCACATGACCTCCTGCCCCCTTTCAAATGCAATAAACCAAATACCAAAATACCACAGACATAGATTTTTTTAAAAATTTTCATATCAATATCACATTAAACAAGTGTACTAATTGTACCTTGCCAGATAGAGCGGTTTTGGTGGATACGAGCTACTTTCTTTCTTTCTTACCCAGTTCCCTTTTACATTACAGTGTAGGGCCAGCACTATGAGGCTGGATTTCTCTGGATCAAGACATTAAGCCAAGCAGGTGATCAACCCAGTGACCTTTGTGGTAGGGATCAATTTTGCCCGGACAGCGGCCTTGTGGCCTACTCTTATCGATTTTTAACAGCCAAGGGTTCTTTAACATGCACACCGTGCACACGGGACCTCCGAGTTTGTCGTCCGTCTCCGATAGGACTAGGTTCTTTGATCCCACCTACCTCAATAGGATCAGGGGAGTGGCATATAGGTTTTCACCGAGTTTCACGGGGAGAAAAATACCCGACGCTGCCAGGAATCGAACCATGTACCTTTCGCTTCAGAGGCAAGAACTGTACCTCTGCGCCACTGGGACACCAGATACGCGCTACTAATCATTATTATCATTGAATTCAAATAAAACAAGAGGAAAAAAATTAGCACTGAATTCACAAAGTGATGGACTTGATCAAGCAGCTAAACCAACCATCATCTATAATAAGTAATAAGCTGTTGACTCGATGACTTTTACCGATGATGAATGAGAGCGATGTCCCTTTATTATCATGTGTTCCCATAATTCTCTTATTGTTTTGGCGCATTCAATACTCGATACAAAATGGTACGGTCGTAATGCATCCTTTTATCAAAATTATGTGAACTTAAAAAAATAACACACCAAGAACATTCAATGCGTTCTATCCCGGTGCACGCTATGGCACAACTAGCACACAAGGTGCAAGGAAAATACTCTAAAAAATTCTTCACTCAGTATATAGTGAAATATGCAGAGTCAAACATCTTATTGTAGAAAGAAAATAGTGAATTTCATCATTAGTCAATGGAAACTATAGTAGAAATGTAATCAGCATGCGATGAAATAGTTCTGAATAACTTAATTTGAAAGCTTATATCTGGAAATAACCTGAAATAAAAATGTTTAAAAACCATTACCCCCTGCACTGATAGTCCCCCCACCCCCCAATTTTTAAAAATAAATTTCTTCACAACAAACCTATTAGAATGAGTACATAGCAGGATACGGCTGCCTTCTTGTTTCAAGACTTGTAACATGGCTTGTGCAACAGTAAATGTTTTCCCTGTTCCAAATGGTCCCACGAGTAACAGTGGTGGTAGCTTGAGGTCACGGCCAGCCAAAATCATCTTCACAGCATCTATTTGTTTTTCATTCAGACATTTCTTCTTATTTCCACCTTCAATGACACTGAAATAATAATAATGCTAATCATTAAAAAGTGAATCAAAATCAGGTCAAACACTTCTATTACAAGTTAATTGTATGACTGCTCCTACAGGCACAGATGGAATTCTTTCTTTCTCCCTTTCTTACCCAGTTCCCTTTTACCATTACAGTGTAGGGCCAGCACTATGAGTACTGGATTTCTGTGGATCAAGATATTCAGTCAAGCAGGTGATCAACCCACTGTGCGTAGATGGAATTACTATATATAATTACTTTTACTTTTTAGTTGACTGATGAATATTTCTTTTAAAAAATATAACAAAATAAAAGATGCTCAACTGTGCAAAATGGATGAGGGCATGGATGAAAGTTCACAGTCTCAACTTTTCCAGCAAGTGCCTAACCTTACCGGAGAAAATCCTGCACCTAAATTGATGTTGCCTATTACCCAAACTATACTTAATTGATAGCCATTGATAAATACTGAATCAAGACATTAGGCCAAGCAGGTGACCAGCCCACTGTGACTTTTTAAAATTAATGAATCCGTATGGTATATTATGGTTTTTAAAAAATCACCAATGATCTCATAAAGAGTATTTTCAGGCTAAAAAGCATATTTTCTATGTAAAAATCAAATATTTCCGTTTCAGCAAAGTTTTATTACTATTAGCTGCGCTGTGAGAGGGTTAAGATATAATCTCTATCATTATCAGATTAATGTCCCCCAGATACCAATGTAGTAAAGACTATTATCTAATTCATTCCAACAATAAAAAGTACACCCTAAATTCAACAGCTTAAAAAACCAAAGGTCTCACTCTAAAAATTTGAGATGAAGGTTAAATTGTTTTGTTTTTGTAGGACGCCTGAATAGCCAAAACAAAGTGCTGGCAATGCTATATGCTATGGATTCAAAGGCTTAAGACTAGCAGATGATCAATCCACCATATCCATAATCCTTTCATGACATTGAGCGAGAATACTCAACCGATTTAATCAGGATGGCTAATAAAAACAAATCAGCTATACCTTATTCTTACTTGTTTGAGCTAGAAATGCTTCGGATCAAATCAGTTTAGATATTTACTGCTTACAGTACCCATTATCCTGTATCAGCGCCACAAGCAATTACTCATAACTGGGGAAATACACTTATAATTCTTATCCTTGTGGTTAACTTGTGTATAGACTTTGGAAACTTCCCACTTTGGACTGGTAAGTTTATCAGCAAATTGGAAAATGTCATGCATCCTTCCTATTAATGAAAGACAACTTACATGTCATCTAAGTCCAGTTTTGAAGGCATCTTCTCCAACTGAGGAAACACAAGATCAAGAGAGGGCAGTCTGTCCACTGCTAAATGTCTCTCACACATGGGAAGCCTGTTCAGTTGGAACTGAATCTGCACGCAAATAAAATAAACAGAAACAATGGATGAAAAAACTAAGGCATACAAATAAAGAGAACTAATCTGTTTCAAATGTTCATAGATAGAAATCCTGTCTTTGTAAAATAATAGTAGTAGAATGGCATGGCTGTCATAGGGATAGTTGCCCTTAACTGGTGTGCTATTTTGGATCTATGAGATGATTCAGTTGGCCTCTATGTCTGCATTGATGATTTCTATTGTTAGCTGTTGCCATGCATTACAATCTTCTTTTGTTTTAAATTGTGATGGTATGTCTGTGTTCATTTGGTCTGCAGTGGGTGATGTGCTTACATAGTCGGTATAGATTACAAGGTCCTGGTTTAGAGTGGTGGGTAGTGATGTAGACATCCTTCCTTTATATGTGCTGTTTCCTGTTTTGAAACATTGTGTCATTGCTGTCTGTGCTGGTATATTTTCATCTCTGCCACAGGTTTGGTTTAAAAAAAGTTTGACAACTCAGAATTATATATTAGATATTCTAAAATACAGAATAGGAAGTCTTCCGAAAACATAAAAGTCGTCATAATAGGCTGCTCGTACGGGTCCGTATGAGAAGAAAAAATTCTACCTGTACGTGACCGTACTAGAAGACAATATCCTATTTGTTCGGGGAGAGCTCGGTCGCGACCTCTCGTGGTTACTGCAGTGCAAGTCGTACGTGGGTTAGGGTTAGTAGGGTTAGGCTAGTACCGCACCAAGATAAATATGTCTTTAGTCCGTTCAGTCAGTTTTGTCGCAGAATTTAACTTCCACTTGAGCCGTACCGCACTAAGACTCAAGTGTCTTAAGACTTTGATAT
>JARBEQ010267797.1:0-10073 GCA_030265355.1 Tritonia tetraquetra
CGACGCTGCCGGGAATCGAACCATGTACCTTTCGCTTCTGAGGCAAGAACCGTACCTCTGCGCCACTGGGACCCCTCAATACCTTTGTACAAAACTTTAAACATTTTTTATTATACATGTTTTTGTGTCGGTGAAATGATTGCGTGTCTAGGGTGTTTGTGATTTAATTGTGGTGAGGGTTAGTGGTTAGATAGTGTTTCGAGGTCACGACACGAGGATGTATGTGCCTAAAATCGCAATCCCCGGGTAAAACCTTATTATTACAATTTTAGATTTTATCAAAAACTTCTGGGTGTCTTAAAAAGGAAATAACTTTTCTGGGATCGACCAGCTCAAAGAGAGCCTTCAAATCCCTACACATGTAGTAACATGCTCTCACAGTGTCAAGGGCAGAGCACTCCATAAGAATGTGTTTCACTGTGAGAGCACAGCCACATGCATCACAATGCGGGACATACTCCCTCACCAACAGATGTAAGGAACGCCCCCAGCGCCAAGCGCAGTCCCTGGTGGTGTACATGGTTCAGTCTGAGTAAGTACGACAACCTTGCTGAGCTGAAGACGAACGATGCATAGTCACGCTTTGACCGGATTTAAGTCTGGTACATCTATAACAAAGTTGAGGAGTAATACACAAACTTTCGCCATTGATCCCTATTCAGTGACAGCCTCTTTGCCTTTAGCCTATATCCTCTCTTTTTCATTATTTTTTAAACTGCATCCTGCCACATTTCTTTGGTCTACTTCTAGCCTAGGTAGTTTTTCTTGTTGTTTACATTCTAGTATTTCTGTTTATGTGTCCAAACCATCTTTATTGATTTTTATCTATTTTCATTTCCAGACTTTCAGTTTTTACTTCTTCTTTCCCAATCCTAGTATTTCTAATCTTATCTCTCTTTGTTTTGCCTATTGATCTTCTTAGGAATTTCATTTCTGTTGCCTGTAGTCTGCTTTTATTTCTACTGTCTAGTAGATGATTCATTTCCATATATCAAACTTGGACAATAAATTGAGTTAAAAATTGACCTTATAATGAGGCATATTTTTATCATGAATTTGAAATGAAAGTAAAACTAAAAACTTAAAAACTCACTCCATCACAGATCTCAGCAATTTTTTTTCTTACCTTACAGTGGTCACTAACTGATCAATGATTTCCTTTGCAGTCTGAAATTGACGGATTGGGGCATCTTCACGGAAGCCCCAAGAACGATAATCAATTTTCATGCAGTTTTCCCATTTGTGAGGAGGCAGTTTTCCTGAAACAGATTTATAATTCAAATAACACGCATTATGGGCAGTAATGCCTCTTGTATCTCAATGAATAGGACGTTATGACATAACTTATGTTATATTTTGGTCCTTTTTAAAGTTGTTTACCATTAGGTTACAGAGAAATTAACTCTTAAAACCTTATATGGTGTGGCATCCCTTACAGTAGTAGTTAAGTCACTCTCCTCGGAATGCAGAAGTCCCAGGTTCAAATCCCATTTTAACCCTTTCCCAACTAAACAAATTTCATGGGAAATATTCTTGTCCTACCAGGCTATGCAAAGTAACTCTAAATTTCATACTATTTCAAAAGACGTTACTGAGCTAAAAAAATGACTAACAATACTGTGACGACAAATTGCGGATGTAATTAACACCAAAAAAATGCAGAATCTTCACAGAATCATTACAATATACAATGTATGGAATTGGGTAATTGTGTCGCCAGTTGACATTACTACTTCTGGCACCACCAACATCGGATTTACTTTCACTTTCACCACTAGCGTGCATCAAATCATCCAAAACATTGCCCATTGGTTCAAAATCAACTTGAATACCAAGTGGCAGGTCCCCCCTCTCCCAATCGCTGATGTAGTCCAAAGGAAGAGCAAATGCCCATGCAGCTTGGCACCAGTGCCGTCGCAGGAGTTGCCAGGATGACATCGAAGTTGATGATCAAACTGCCTCCAGATTTGACCTCAGGGTTTACTCTCGAAGTCTTTCACGATATCAGATATGGCCACAAGGCAACAGAGGTTTGTGATCAAGATTTTCCTTCTCTAGATGGATTACCAACCAAGTTTGAGGAGCCCCATCTACCGATCAGGTTGATACCACAAGATAATCAGCAGTCACATCTACCCACATTGAGAGGGAAAGAGTTTTTCTCAAGACCTTTCAGAGTTTTCAAGGCTCTGCCTTCTACATCTATGTGGAATCTTTTCAAGTTCTATTAAGCAACCTTTCACTTTCATATAATATTTCTGTGTCGAAAACTTGAGAAAAATGATAACTCTGAAACTTTTATTGAGTATAGCACTTAATTAGAGACTGATCAAGAAAAGCAATTAAAAAAAAGTGTAGGAGGTTTCACCTGGTTGGTAATGGTCACGGCAATTCCAGAAACTTCCATGTTTGCATTTTGTGTTTTTGCCCCATCTGTCATTGACTACCACTGTATCTTTCACAGGACTGGCAAATAGCGAAAAAAAAAAGAAAGAAAAGAAATTTCAAAAACATCAAGTTGTTAATGATTAACTCCTTTCTAGTTGCACAGCAAAGTTATTCAAAATACAGCATCTATGTCAATGTCAACCAAAACAAGGTTTGAAGATTCTAGCCTAATTCTCATCTTCTTGCAACTCCTTCTCACTTAAAAATGTAGAAATTGAGACTCATGACCCGTGCTAAGTAATAAAATGATATTTCCATTCAAACGCATGTAGAACAAGAACAAAAGCATATAAAAACATCAGGTTTTTTTTTCCACTCGAGGTGTGCATTGGGAAAAAACATCACCCTTAACATTTAGTAACTATGACACATTTTCCCAGAGTGGTAGAACCTCCCAGTTTTTATCAATAGCTGAGGGGGTACCAGGAAGGGCTACAGTAATTTGTTTATTGGCCCGTCTTTGATTAATACTGATCAGTGTATTGCTCATGGTGCCAGTAAGGAGTTGTGGACACAGTGGGCTGATCACCTGCTTGTCTGAGACTCTCCGATCCAAAGAGTTTCCGGCTCTGTGTTCAGTCCTGTTTGGTAATCTGGGTGCCTGCATTTATGGCAGGTATCTTGTGTGTCTTTCATGGCTGAACATAGGGCTGGCCCCAACACTGCTCTGTAATATTAATGGGGCTCGATAAATGGGTTAAGACTATACCATTCATTCAGTATCAAAAGAGAAAATGACTTGTACTTGTAGTAATCATTCCAGAAAGCATCTCAGACAACTAACAACAAAAGTAACACTAAAATTGAGACACAAATAATTACTGTTACCTCCCTTTGAAAAAACTTTAAAAAAATTATTGATGTCGACTTGTAGGAAAATCTATTTATCAGGGATGTCGATTAGGAATTTTTTTATTACTGAACTTTTCGCGAAGACAAACGCTGGCACAAGTTACATCCCCTACCTACTTAAAATTTAATTTAAATCTAATAGATGATGAAAACATGCTTAAAACTTTTCATTTTAAGATAAGGTATGTAAATGAATTGCAATCTGCTCTTTACGGACCAAATTCGCCATTCTGTCACCGTGCGGTTCGCCTTACGGAAGATTTACGGACCCGACTAAAATTACGGAAATTCCGTAAATTTACGGAGAATCGGCAACCCTGTATTTATGCGACGTCAACGTTTATGAGGTTTTGACTGTACTTGAATATGCAGATGTAGTGAAAAAAATTATGCTTTACCCTTACCTGCCACTGAGGTGAGGTGGCAGAGTGGTCTAGACAATGGATTTCCATGGTCGTGGGTTCGAGTCCGGCTTCAGGCACTTCAATTTTTCCTTGAGCAAATGAGTCTTGGGAAAGTATTCTGCGATAGACCAGCGTCCTATCCAGAAAGTGACAAATTGTCACTTGTCCACATCACGCTACTGAAACCGGGTTAAGCTCCAGCCCTATGAGCATGAAAGGCTAAAGGACAAATTTTATTTTTTACTTACCTTTCACTAAACAGCCATGCCAAAAATTTAGTGGATTCCCAGTACGTATCATTGGCAATCCAATCACCATCTGACCAAACAACGTCGGGTTTGTAACGATTCACAATTTCATACAGTTCTGGCAGAGTTTTTTCCTGATACAAGAGACGCCCATAAAATAAAACAAAAATAGATTAATTAATAATTACTACCACAGATAGTTTCAGGAAACTTTGTAATGGCTTTGATTTTTCATTTCTCCAGATATTTTTGTTATTTTGGAATATTTATATCACATCCACTTTTGAATGGTACCAGAGGACATTCGCATATTTTTTATATCATTAGAAGGAACAAATGATGTAAGAAAAATAAAAACATCTCAAATGTTTGAATGTCATCAATAAAGGTTTATATATGATGATGTTTGTTTGATCGAACCCAATTAACAACGCAGAGCAGTGATTGGGGCCAGCCCTATGTTCAGTCACAAAAGGCACATAAGATACCTGTGATGCAGGCACCCCAACCACCAAACATGACTGAACACAGAGCCGGAAATTCTAATGATCAAAGAATTTCAGACAAGCAGGTGGTCAGCCCACTGTGTCCACAACTCTTTACTGGCACCATGAGCAATACACTGAGCAGTATTAATCAAAGACAGGCCAATAAACAAGATACTGTAGCCCTTGTACACCCTCAGCAATTGATAAAAACTGGGAGGTTCTGCACTCTGGGCACTTCTATATGATACCAGAGCCTAAATATGGTAAAGTAGGGGTCTTGCTTTTGTATAGCTTCCTGTTTAGTGTGCACGCTGGTGACCGTGTCATAATGGCAAAACAATGATTATAGATCCTGCCTAGATAAATTTCTTTCCTCTTTAAATAGAAGGAACATTTCATAGAGAGCAAAATACTAATCTATAATGAATATTACGTATGTCACATATCTGACTATGTCTTAAATCATTCTATTCAGTATTCAAATCATTCACTATCGCTGAAATCCTAGAGAGTGCTTGTTTTATTTGCATGAACTGTCCCATCTTGTTTTTATCTACTGTCAATGTCTAACTGATTTGACAATCCTGTGATTATATTTGCAGTCCCGCCTTTGATATCTGTATCTGTATGGCAACCCAAAGAGGACTCAATGCTGAGTGCTGGTATTCAAGGGACTGTGTGAAGAAATTTGTATCTTGAACTCTTTTGAATTTCCACAATTCACACAGTGGTCTGGAAGAGAGTTCCATTCTGATGTGGTGCGGGGACCAAATGATACTTTTGTACATTTCTGTTGTAGAATTGTGGCATCTAAATGCCCTGGCATTTAACTTTCGTTGGGGACATAGATTTGGTGTTAAGTCTAATGCTTCTGGTTTGATTGAAATTTTTGTTGTTAGTGATTTTTAAGAATCGTTCTAATCGGATATGACCTGTAATATGTTCCCAAAGGCGTAAAACTAACAAATTTGTCAAAACTTTTATATTTGCAGTCTAGTTTTTAATAAAAATAAAACAGGAAATGCAATACTTTAGTATCTGCAGTATCGATGTCCGATTCTTCACCAGAATCAATACTTTCCTTGTTATCAGGCAGTAAATCTGCCCTATTTCACAAGTAATCGAAGGAATCAAACAAAAATATCGAGAACATTTTGCATGGTTGATCGTCAAATTGGCCTTTCCTTAAAAAATTGCAGTAAAATAACAAGTCCAGATATTTTCATGCAGTAAACGTCTAGTTTCACTTCTGTCATTTGAGTTCCAAACTATCGTAGCAGGCGCAATTGGCCACATTGAACGTTTGGGGACAGATCGTCATCGGCCACAATTAGGTATAAAACACACTGGATTAATGGACCAATGTTATTGCCCTATCTGGGATGGATATGATTGTGAATTTTATAAAGATAGCAGCAATCAGACTTAAATCTTTTTTGCACCAAACAAAAAGACCATAACCTGTGGAGCTAGGAATCTTATCTCTATCACTGAGATAACAAACTTTCCATTTCGCGCAGCAAGAGGGTATAATAATAGTGAATGGAAGAAAGTGAAATTGTTGAAATGTCAAAAATCCATAAGACCATCAGAAAAATGACATGACCAACCTTTACAAATCTTTGAGTCGAAAAATTATTTGCCGTGTCTTGTACGCACAGAGGATTGAACCACTCAAACATGGAATGATAAAGGCCAAACTTGATATTTGTCTTCTCTCGTACAGCTTTAGCAAGTTCCCCTGACAAGAAGACAGTTACATCTTTAATAAACTCCATTCTGTTCGGGGTAAAAAAATTACAAAATTATTATATAATTATGCCTCATAGACAGATTTGCCTGGTTGGCACCCATCATTGATTTGTTGATGAACAGAGGACCTATTTATATTACCATCCCCAGCTCCACGGGGGGTGACACACCTTTGTGAAGTTGTCAAAGCTATTAGAATGAGCCAATGAAAAATTAGAAATAGAAAATAAGCACTCGGTACATGTCTGTTCTATTTTTAAATCATTTTTTTTCTCTCCTGACAAAAAAACAAAACATGATGGACTTAAGATGAACAAATATGGAGCCTTTTCACATCCACATTTGAATGCGCATTTACAATCAACATGCGACCATCTCTCACATTTACTAATTATTCTATATATATATCACAAAACATCAAGTGAAACTCAATGAAAGTGACTTTCAAATTTGATCCAAGACAATCGTTGTTTTTAAACAGTAGCCAAAATTCTTTCTTTCTTTATCAATAATCTTTTAGTACCTTTCGGGGTAAGGTTCAAGCCCAAATACGCCCCTAAAATGAGTTTAAAAAGTATGTTACACCTCCTTTATCACATTTTACAGAAAGAATAACATGAATTCTCACCGACTAAATCCCGTTTTGGTCCCACGTCTAGTGAATTCCAATTAAAGGAATATTTGGACGGCCAGTTGGTGAAACCTTCGTGGTGTTTGCTGACCAGAACTACATACCTGAATGGAAATTATTGTTTTTAAGAAGGAAAATCAAATTTAAAAGCCAAAAGTAACCAAAAAAAAGAAAGAAAAGTAGCACAAAACCATTGTATAATTAATTAAACAGTTATGTAATTACAATTTTAGATGAGATAACTTTTTTTGTTGGTAAGAAAGAGCTAACGACCAAAACAAAAAGGATAATTTCTAACTCAATTTATTGCCCAAAATTTATATGTGGAAGTGAATCATGGACACTAGACAGTAGAGATAAAAGCAAACTACAGGCAACAGAAAAGAAATTCCTAAGAAGATCAATAGGCAAAACAAAGAGAGATAAAATTAGAACTACTAGGATTAGGGAAGAAGTAAAAATGAAAATAGATAAAAATCAATTAAGATGGTTTGGACACAAACAGAATGAAAGCTAGCAGAATCCCTAAACAAATACTAGAATGTAAACAGCAGGAAAAACTACCTAGAGGTAGACCAAAGAAAATGTGGCGGGATGCAGTTTCAGAAATAATAAAAAAGAAAGGATCTTGCCTTGTAGAAGCAAAGAGTATGTCACTAAATAGGGATCAATGGCGAAAGTTAGTATATCACGCATAAACATTACATCAAAAGGCACTAAAAAGGTTATTGAGAAAGAAAGAAATTATAATAACACCATGAAAGTTTAAGTTTTATGCCCTTGGCAACTCAGTATAAAAGTCAGTTTAAAGGCTGATTTATAGTCTATCTCCAGAGGGACTTGTTGACATATAAGGAATCCACAGGTGAAAACCGAACACACTCAAAAAAAGTCCAATAGAAAAATCCCCACATTTTCACCAGGATTCAAACCTAGGACTTTCTGCATACAAAACAAATGAATGTTTTGCCTTTTCTACCTGATCCAGAACATTTCCAGCAACACAGCTTAGCATTATCATGTGGTTGGATAACAAAACAATTTTAAGCATCAAAGTGAACTCTGAGACCAACCAGCTTTGAATCAACCAACTGTTTTATGTCATGATGTCCTAAAACATCTCAGACAACTTTTACACTCAGTGAACGGTCAAAGAAAAGAGTACAAATCACTAAAATAACACTTGTCTTTTTCAAAATAAAAAAGCAGGAAAATTTAACAAGAGGATGATAAATCTAAGGTCAACAAAACACAAACTGAATCATTGTGAACAAGGATAAATTAATTGGTCTCTCCGAAGAAAAGATATTTACCAACTAAAAGATAGGGTAGTCTATTTTTTCTTCTATGAAATCATATTAATATATATGGGAAATGAACAAGTGTCTTCGTAAAAAAAAACCAAAAAACATTTTGACAAAACAACAAATCCAAATCTACTATCATAATTGTTAATGTCTTTTTAATTCTGACTTACTTTGCTCCAGAATGCTTCAGAGTTTTTGCCCAACTGACTGGATCATAAGATTGAGCTCGGAATTGGGGTGCAAAGTCTGCATAAGTGAAATCTGGACGGTAATTGTCTTTCATCCACTGGATGTACTCTGGGCGCTTCTGTCCTTGCCACCTTTCCCAAAACCATTCACTGCCCCATGCCGGGACAGAGAAGACTCCCCAGTGGATGAAAATACCAAACTTTGCTTCATCATACCAGGCTGGAAAATAAACATTTGGAACATATAGATTACTTGCTAGGGCATCACAGAGTAAGGTATGCCGCATCAAAGAGCCTGCCCTGCCTGATACAAAGAGACAACAAAAATAGATCCTTTGAAAGCAGATATGTTAAATTAGTGAGATTCAAATTGAGAGCCTTAAACTATACAATAAGTTACAAAAATAATCAGTTTACTGCAAGATAAACAAAGCCAAAATTCTTACAATCATTTAAAAAATGCAGACACAGTCTATATTGATTTAGCAAATATCATATTTCATAAACACGATACTAGAGGTCCTGAGAGCAAATTGGAGGCTAGTTGTGGAGATCACTGTAGAATTGGCAAGACACCAAATGATTCAATCTCAGGAACAGTTTGAAGGTCTTACAGTTTGAGCTAGAAAAATCTTTTACTTCTCAGGAAGTTATCAGTTATTCCCCCTTTCAATAACTTGCAGACCATTTCAGAGACCATCTATTTGTAGTTCATCTCTGATGATAGGACTTAAACCAGCATAGACGAGGGGGAAAAAAGACCCTTTCAACTGTTTGATTCAAACCTGCTGATTAATGAGTGAGTGCACTACCACACCACTGCTAAACACTATCACTACCACAGAGGAATCCACCAAGGACTTTATTATCCTGCCTATGTCCACTCACTTAACCCTCTTGTTGCGATGCGCCACTATTGTAGCTTCATGGTAGACTGCCACTATTTGGCACAACCTAGTAATTGTTCCAAATACTTTGTATTTCCTTTGCTCCTGGCTTAGACTGCTTTAGACTAGCACTTTATGGAGTCATGGCATCTATCAGTGACAGTGAGTGTGATTTCAATGACCAAACATCTGAAGAAGAAATCATTGACAACTTTTATTCTGATGACAGTGACTCTGATGAGTACAGATATGATTTTGTTTTTTTGGGTTCAATTTCATTCTGAAAAGCTCATAAATGAACTGGTGAACGGTCCCCTCATTTTCTAACAGTTGTTGCCCACCTTCCTCCGTATTTAGAATAAAAGGGTTAATATTTTGACCATTCATCAAGCATGTCCGTGTTCTTATATCTCTTAGATAATTAAATATATTTCACTGTTACCCCCAGGTAGAAACCCAAACAATATCCTTTAAGAAAATATATACTTTTGGGGACATCAGATTGTAAATAAAGCTTTAAAAAATATATGTGCAGGAGCAATTCTTTGGAAAATTTTTAACCACACAGTTTTTTTAAGCCCACAGTAAGAGGGTTAAAGAGTATTGAAACAAATGACTGACGTCATTGTCGTAAAATTTGTCTCTGATAATTTGAACAAGTTTTTCTAAGAAAATAAAAGTTATTGATCCTCAGGATGAAATTTCCAGAGACGGGCTTTTCGACCCATGTCTGCTACCCACTCTCTGCCAAAGTCCACCCACAAAGGCAGGATGACTACTATAGAATAGAGGTTTGATTTTCAGAAGGACAGAATATAATAATAATAATAATAATAATACATAGCATTTCTATAGCGCATGATTCATG